>JAMPIV010000337.1:0-202815 GCA_024509875.1 Oreohelix idahoensis | reverse complement strand
TCTTACAACCCCCTATTTTAACAGAAATAGTGTTTAATTAATCCAGGTTTTACATGAATCTTTCCTTTCATGTCCACCTCCCAACACAAGAAAGAGCCTAACACTTTCCCTACTGAGCTAAATACTTTCACATTTCCCCCAAAATAATAATAGTAATAATAAAATAATTTTAAAATGTTAACGTCAATGTCAGTACTAATACTTTCAATTGTGTGCTGTTGTTGGGATGGTGTTAACTTGCTATTGTTATATTTAAAAAAAAAATCTAAATGTAATCAACAGTATAGTTTATTTAGTGTGTATTTTGTTTTTTTTTAAATATGTACTACATTACATGAAACCTTGTTCTGGGACCCTCAGGGTAAGAGAGGCAGACCAAAAACCGTTGGAGAAGACAAATGGAGACAGAAGTGAAAATGATGAAGAAGACGGGGAAAGAACTTGAGTTGAGGCACGTGACAGGAGGACTTACCAAGTGTTTGTTGAAGGCCTATGCTCCTTGGATAACTAAAGGGTATTGGACTGATTGATTGACTACATTGTATATACTAGTCAATCAAAATATCAGTTTAAATCAGATAAAGGTTATCACAATTATACGATATTTCAGCTGTGATAATAATAATTTTAAAATTCCACGATGGAGTTGTCCTCTATTGCAGATAAAAGTAGATTGTGAGGAATGAGGTTACAAAGTCCATTTCGCATACATGCCTCACCACGGAGACGAAAAACCTGTACACAAAATTCAAAAACCCTGTACAAAGACCCGCAAAACCTGTACAAAAAAAGACTGAAAAACGTATCAAAAGAGTTCATTCATGTAAAAGTTTTTTTCAATTTCAGCAGCATTATAATTGAGGCATGGGGACTTTGTCTTTTAAAGCAAGTCTTCACTTATTTTAAAACTCAAACAATAAATGTCTGGGTTAATGTTACACTGTAAAAATGATGTGATCGTTTCATCATTTAGTCTATTTCTGCACTTAATTATCACTAACAGATCAGGAAGTCCTTTGTTTGATAGGACCTTATAAAAGAATTCTGAGACACAGTAATAAGAGGTGTAGGTTAGAAATCCTAAACCTTACCCTAAACCCAAACCTTAATGTTACCCCTAACAACCTTCAAGGATGACATCGAAGAAGACGTTCCACTGTTCTCACGACTAATTTTACTACTTCGTTATTATTATTATCCTATATATAAAATCCCAGCTTTTTCTGTCAGTGCATAACGCTCCCTAAAATACTAACGCTCGCCAAAGAAAAGTGCGCAAAGCACGGTGTGCATGCGCCATGTGAACGGTATGCATGTTCCAACTTTTTTTAACCTCGGATGTAAAACAGATATTTTGGTTTTTTAATACTCTCCCGAAAATAGTAACACTCGACAAAAAAAGTGTGCAAGTGTTGGTGTACATGCCCAATAAAATCTAACTGCGAACGGCAAGTCCCGTCTTATGACGAGCTTTTACACTAGTTGCAATGACAAAACTGAACTAAACTATATTATCCTGTTATATGTTATTGGAATGTGGAAGTTTCTAGGGCGGTTTAGAATTAATTCAGTAAATATTTGATGTAATTTTTAAAATAATAAAATCCCGTCATCATATAAATTTAAAAAAGAAATGAAAAGCTCATAATTTGCTTTGAAAATATAAACTGGCGCTAGTGTAATTTATTCTCTACCGAACTTCAAAAATGAAATTAGCCATTTTAGCCTAATTGACAGTTTTAAATACCCCCAAATGACTAGTTTCAACCGTCAATACAACAACCACTGATAGTAATTAATTATTTAATAAAATAACTCACTGGATGATCAAAATAATGATATATCCACCAAAGGAAAATTGGAATGATTTTATAGAAAAGATATTGCAACTTAGAAGAGAAGTAACTCCAAAAAAAACTTTTCCAGGGGCTCTGAATGGGTTAAGATACAAATTTGCCTTGCTTTCGTGATTTTTTTTTCAGTTTCGTATTTCTTGTTATATTAATATTAATGTACATTTATTACGCAGATTCTACAAGTTTTAGTGAAATCAAGTAATATGTAGTGTTATCCATTTTTTTTATATTTTTGGTGCTTATAAGCAGCCGTAAATAATAAATTATGCTCAATGAAGCGTAATAGTTAAAATAATCAGTAACATGCTGGCTGCCTTCAGCATTAGCGAAAAATGATACATGAACGACACACCACGCTGACCCTCGTAAATCCCGCATCAATTGAAAAATGGGCAGCTTGATTTTATTGGTTAACTTTTTTATTCATGTATCCTAACATCTTGCCAAATCTCACAACGCAAATATCGGCTATGGTGTATCGCAAGACGATTGATTTATATATATATTTAATAATTAGGCGAAAAAACATGTACATAAATTATGTACGGGGTGTACACATCTGAAAATGCAAAAACCCTGTACAGATTATGAGTAAACCATAGCGTGTGGCATGTATGATTTCATTCAGACATCATTAATGAAAGAAGTGACACTCGTATTTTGTGTGTAATGTCATATTTCTTTAAACCTCCTCCCCCTATCATAACACAGTCACAAAATTGTAGACACCCCACTGTCCCCTCACTATGTAAGGTCATATGTGGAAGCTCCTTTAATCCATATTTTCCCATTATTTATTCAAAGCCAGTGTTGTCAAAGTCTTTGCATTTAGGTTCCCCATCAAAATTGGGATTTCCTTTCTTCTCTTGTTATCAATGATATTTTGTAGTCTGGAGTAAAATTATTCTTTCACAGATTCTTCTTAGTCATTAGTTGGAGCATACCATTGGATGAAGGTTATCTTTATTTTCCTTTGATTGTTGCAGTTATAATTTTGGGTCCCATTGCTTCCCATTCTAAAAGTTCACAGTTGAAAAAATTTGTTATATTAAATAAAATCCTGCTTTGTTCAACCTAAACACTGGGTCCTTTGGTTATATTAGGGCACATGTCCAAATATTTTTTAAAAACCCTGTGCTCTTGTTAATAGATTCTCGAAAGAGAATAACTGTCTATTGTCTGCTAACAAAGTTTTAAACGCTGAAAAGCTCATCACCACTACTACTGACACCACTGGAGAATACTTGAAATAGGCTAGGTCAGTTATTTCTAAATTCTCTGACAATTCACCAAGATAATAGTGTGGAATCAAGCACAGCTATTCATATCCCACATTTATGTTTCAAAACTTGCTCAGTTATCTTTTGCACAGCCTTTCCCACATATACATTCTCAGTCTAAGTCACTCAATATTTTCTTCCATCAAATCTATCTGATCCACTAATAGAACTGCTGACCTCTCTAAGGAAGTAATGGCACAAGCCAGAAATCCAAAATTTGACATTATGTAGGAAAATTTACCATCAACATTTGTTTTTAGAGGTTTAGTGGAAATGATTAAACAGTATGGGGAAAAATAGTGAAGTAATGTGTAAAAAAGAAACAATAAGTAAGAATACACTAAAAAATGCCTATTTTTTTTGTTGAAAATACTTAGATATGCAAAATAACGACAGACAAAAGAACAAAAAGGCTGTAATGTGACAGAAAAATCTATTTAAAAAAAGCCTTAACATGCAAAAAATGCAAAGTAATGCCTTAACAAAGGCTCTTAAATCAGCTTAGTTTTGTTATGAAACACATTTATATTCAACTGAGCAACATTTTGGTTAAGCCAAAAAAAAAAAAAAAATGCAAAATCATCAAAATCCTAGCCCTAACATATATTCATTAATGCTTTTTGTTCTGTTTACTTCCTTTTGATATGGACAGATAGATTATGTTACTTATACAATCATTAAAAGCAATACAGATATTGTTAATAATTTTTTTTTCTGTGTCAGGGACAAAAATACACTGAAAAATATTTTGTCATTACCCGAACTATTGGAAGGAGTAACTCTGCAAAGTTTGGCACTGGTAGCTGTAAGCATGTGCAAATGCTTTAATAAAAGACATACACACTTTAACTTTTATGTATCTATAGATAATGCAAAGATGAAACCTTTTTTGTTTTACCTTTAATGTCTGCCTCATCTTTTTGAGGCATGCCTGTGTGTACTTTGTCCTTAAGTTATATGTGACAATGCTCGTCCAGTATGTGTTCTTATTTCTCTTGGATGTGAAATTTATTGTTACTGTTGTTCAGAATCGACATCATTGCACTCTGAGCAAACCCATAGGTGTTCCTTCTCCTTTTAGACTTCCGAAGCATCTGTCACAATAACTGCCTGTGTTAAGGAAGTTTTTATCCAGCCACATTAGGGCTGTAGTAGCTGCCTCTACCTCCATTCTCATTCTGGAGGTTGTTGTCAGGTAAGCCTTGCCATGTTCAGCAACGATCCTCCTTTAACTCTAGCCGAGAACCCCCATCCTGATTTCTCATCACGAACTACAGACCTATCAGTGTATACACAATGGCATCATCGTCCCCTGCATTATGAAAATGAAGTGTATTCTAAGAATCATTGTGTGTCTATGATCCAGGAGTCAGCTGTTTTTCTTGTTGTTTTAATTATTATGTTTGTTGTTGTTACTCATCCACATTTTGAGGCTGACTGATGATTTTATAGCATTTTATACTTTATAGATTATTAACTGTTCAAATTTAATAATATTTTGGAGATAAACTTTGTCATTAGCTTTCAAATTTATAGGATTTTCTATAGTTATTTCTGCATTATGTTTGTTTAGGTATTGCAGGCTTAACAATTAGTGTTAAAATTTCAAAATATTTGGTTCTTGACATTCTTTACAGGTAGGTTCTTCTGTCTTAAAATATCATGTTCCTATCTATGGCACATGCATGTCATTAAAATGGCTGATGTAAGGTTGTGCAAAGGACTGATAAACTCATTATATTAAACAGATTGCTACAACATTCATCACTGCAGAATTAAATGGGCATATCATGAGAGTTAATGAATCTAAGGGATGGAAGCTGAAAACAAAGTTTGATTCTTACTTGAGGCTTAATTCATTAAATTGTGTTTTTCTTTAAGTGCTGGGGTAAAAAGTTGCCATTGCTTTAACTGCAAGTGAACATAGTTTTAAAGCAACAGGTAATCATTTCTTTAACTGCAGGTGAACATAGTTTTAAAGCAACAGGTAATCATTGCTTTAACTACAGGTGAACATAGTTTTAAAACAACAGGTAACCAATGCTTTAACTACAAGTGAACATATTTGTGAAAGAAGCTGCAGACTTTAAAAATAGTATTTCAAACTCAAGGCTAGAAGTTTGTAAGTGCAGATTTCTTCAAAAAAATCAGGCTTTCTCACATCCTTCTAGAAATGCAATCCACATACAAAACAGGCGTCGTTGGTATAAAGTTCTTTTTGTAATGTAATAAATTAAAATCAGCTTTGCTATAGGTGCCTTAAGTGTGGTAGATGCCAAGTTGAATGTACTGCTGTAACTTTAGACATTTAAAACTACTTTTGTGTTTTAATTAAGACTTAAATAGGGGCTCCTTGTTTTCAGAATTAGATGTTGACATTGGACAGGACACACTGAAGAAATCAGCTAATGGCTGCTCAAGGTAGCACTTTTATGAGTTACTGAGGTAAAAAGAATAACGCATGGAAAAGAGAGCTGGAAGCAAGTATAAAAAGGATATTGATGTAGAAAAGATTTGAAAAGATGAGCCAGACAGGAGGGTTGGGCACGATTTAATTCAAGTTATATACTCCACAGGGAGCTGAAGAACAAAGAAGAGGAAGTAGCAAATTGCTCTGTGATTAGTTGTTTGATATATGTGCATATGTATACCAGTGTGTGTGTGTGTGATTAGTTTTTTGATATATGTGCATATGTATACCAGTGTAAGTGTGTGTGATTAGTTGTTTGATATATGTGCATATGTATACCAGTGTGTGTGTGTATGTGATTAGTTGTTTGATATATGTGCATATGTATACCAGTGTGTTCATGTGTGTGTGTGTGATTAGTTGTTTGATATATGTGCATATGTATACCAGTGTGTGCATGTGTGTGTGTGATTAGTTGTTTGATATATGTGAATATGTACCAGTGTGTGCATGTGTGTGTGTGATTAGTTGTTTGAAATATGTATATATGTATACCAGTGTGTGCATGTGTGTGTGTGTGTGTGTGTGTGTGTGTGTGTGTGCTGGCACATGTTTATATTTTTTTTCTTTAATATCATTAAATGTCAGAAGAGCTTGACTGCTGCTGTGACCTTTAAGAACCATAGTGTCACTGGTGGTCTGGTGTGGAGTAAGAAGTGACAGTGACAAAAAAATCAAGTTGATTTTACTGATTTATCTTATATTAAATTTTTTTTTCTTCATAAAAATTACTTGACAGAGACTTAGGAATGTCATGGTAATTATCTTAGTACATTATTTCTGGCAGAACTGGTTAGTATTTCATCATCATCATTTCTGACAGAACTGGTTAGTATTTCATCATCATCATTTCTGACAGAACTGGTTAGTATTTCATCATCATCATTTCCAGCAGAACTGGTTAGTATTTCATCATCATCATTTCTGACAATCAATCAATACCATTTAGCTCCCCAAGGAGCATAGGCCTTCAACAAACACATACTAAGTCTTCCTGTCCTGTGCCATCCGCTCAAGTTCTTTCCATGTTTTCCTCATCATTTTCACATCTGTATCCAGCTCTCTTCTCCACGTGTTTTTTGGTCTATCTCTGCCTCTCTTTCCCTGTGGATTCCAGAACAAGGACTGCCTTTTAATGCTATCAGCAGGTTTCCTCAATGTGTGTCCTGTCCATCGCCAGCACCTTTTTCTCAACTCTTGTTCCACTGGCACTTGTCTGGTTCTTGTCATTAATTCCACATTTGTGACTTTGTCATACCATTTCAGTCCTTCTATTCTACGCGAGCACCCGTTTATAAAAGTCTGTAGCTTTTTGGTTGTTGTTTTTGTTGCTGACCATGTCTCAGAGCCATACAACAGGACTGACTTGACATTTGAGTTGAAGATTCTTATTTTCGTGTTGGACTTGATTTCTCTTGTTCTCCATATGTTTCCCAATGCAGTGAAAGCGCCACTTGCTCTTTGTATTCTTATCTTGATATCGTGGTCTGCCCCTCCAACTTTGTCTATATTACTACCAAGATATGTGTACGATTCTACATCCTTTAGTGGTGTTTCTTCAAGTTCAATCTTGTTATCATTTCTTGCATTTATTCTCATAATCTTTGTCTTTTCCTTGTGTATTTTCAGGCCCACTTGTTGTGACCTCTCATTGAGAATTTTAATTGTCTCTTGCATATGATTATGGTTATGGGACAGAAGAGCAAACTCATCTGCAAAATCCAGATCATCAAGCTGTTTAGTCAGATTCCACACTGGATTCCATTTCTGTTGTGTGATGTAGATGTTTTTATAACCCAATCTATTGCTAGTAAGACAGCACTGGTTAGTATTTCATCATCATCATTTCTGACAGAACTGGTTAGTATTTCATGATCATCATTTCTGACAGAACTGGTTAGTATTTCAGCATCATCATTTCTGACAGAACTGGTTAGTATTTCATCATCATCATTTCTGACAGAACTGGTTAGTATTTCATCATCATCATTTCTGACAGAACTGGTTAGTATTTCATCATCATCATTTCTGACAGAACTGGTTAGTATTTCATCATCATCATCATTTCTGACAGAACTGGTTAGTATTTCAGCCTCATCATTTCTGACAGTATTGGTTAGTATTTCATCATCATCATTTCTGACAGTACTAGTTAGTATTTCATCATCATCATCATTTCTGACAGTACTAGTTAGTATTTCATCATCATCATTTCTGACAGAACTGGTTAGTATTTCATCATCATCATCATCATTTCTGACAGTACTGGTTAGTATTTCATCATCATCATCATTTCTGACAGTACTGGTTAGTATTTCATCATCATCATTTCTGACAGAACTGGTTAGTATTTCATCATCATCATTTCTGACAGAACTGGTTAGTATTTCAGCATCATCATTTCTGACAGAACTGGTTAGTATTTCAGCATCATCATTTCTGACAGTACTAGTTAGTATTTCATCATCATCATTATTTCTGACTACTAGTTAGTATTTCATCATCATCATCATCATTTCTGAAAGTACTAGTTAGTATTTCATCATCATCATCATCATTTCTGACAGTACTAGTTAGTATTTCATCATCATCATCATCATTTCTGAAAGTACTAGTTAGTATTTCATCATCATCATCATTTCTAACAGAACTGGTTAGTATTTCATCATCATCATTTCTGACAGTACTAGTTAGTATTTCATCATCATCATTTCTGACAGTACTTGTTAGTATTTCATCATCATCATCATCATTTCTGACAGTACTAGTTAGTATTTCATCATCATCATCATCATTTCTGACAGTACTAGTTAGTATTTCATCATCATCATCATCATCATTTCTGACAGTACTAGTTAGTATTTCATCATCATCATTTCCGACACTACTAGTTAGTATTTCATCATCATCATCATCATCATCATCATTTCTGACAATACTAGTTGGTATTTCATCATCATCATTTCTGACAGTACTAGTTAGTATTTCGTCATCATCATCATCATTTCTGACAGTACTAGTTAGTATTTCATCATCATCATCATCATCATTTCTGACAGTACTAGTTAGTATTTCATCATCATCATTATTTCTGACAATACTAGTTAGTATTTCATCATCATCATTTCTAAAGTAAGTATCAATATCATCATTTTCTTGTCAAGTAAGTATCAATATCATCATTTTCTTGTATAAGTATCATATCATCATTTCTTGACAAGTAACTGTATCATCATTAAGTATCGATATCATCATTTTCTTGTCAAGTAAGTATCAATATCATCATTTTCTTGTCAAGTAAGTATCAATATCATCATTTTCTTGTAAAGTAAGTATCAATATCATCATTTTCTTGTCAAGTAAGTATCAATATCATCATTTTCTTAGAAGTATCAATATCATCATTTTCTTGTAAAGTAAGTATCAATATCATCATTTTCTTGTCAAGTAAGTATCAATATCATCATTTTCTTGTCAAGTAAGTATCAATATCATCATTTTCTTGTCAAGTAAGTATCAATATCATCATTTTCTTGTCAAGTAAGTATCAATATCATCATTTTCTTGTCAAGTAAGTATCAATATCATCATTTTCTTGTCAAGTAAGTATCAATATCATCATTTTCTTGTCAAGTAAGTATCAATATCATCATTTTCTTGTCAAGTAAGTATCAATATCATCATTTTCTTGTAAAGTAAGTATCAATATCATCATTTTCTTGTCAAGTAAGTATCAATATCATCATTTTCTTGCATAATTTTCTTGTCAAGTAAGTATCAATATCATCCTTTTCTTGTCAAGAAAATGATGATATTGATACTTACTCATCATTTTCTTGTCAAGTAAGTATCAATATCATCATTTTCTTGTAAAGTAAGTATCAATATCATCATTTTCTTGTCAAGTAAGTATCAATATCATCATTTTCTTGTAAAGTAAGTATCAATATCATCATTTTCTTGTCAAGTAAGTATCAATATCATCATTTTCTTGTAAAGTAAGTATCGATATCATCATTTTCTTGTCAAGTAAATATCGATATCATAATTTTCTTGTCAAGAAAGTATCAATATCATAATTTTCTTGTCAAGTAAGTATCAATATCATCCTTTTCTTGTCAATTAAGTATCAATATTATCATTTTCTTGTCAATTAAGTATCAATATCATCATTTTCTTGTCAAGTAAGTATCAATATCATCATTTTCTTGTAAAGTAAGTATCAATATCATCATTTTCTTGTAAAGTAAGTATCAATATCATCATTTTCTTGTAAAGTAAGTATCAATATCACCATTTTCTTGTAAAGTAAGTATCAATATCATCATTTTCTTGTAAAGTAAGTATCAATATCATCATTTTCTTGTCAAGTTAGTAAGTATCAATATCATCATTTTCTTGTAAAGTAGTATCATGATCATCATCATTTTCTTGTCAAGTAAGTATCAATATCATCATTTTCTTGTAAAGTAAGTATCAATATCATCATTCTCTTTTAAAGTAAGTATCAATATCATCATTTTCTTGTAAAGTAAGTATCAATTTTATCATTTTCTTGCCAAGTAAGTATCAATGTCATCATTTTCTTGTCAAGTAAGTATCAATATCATTTTTTTCTTGTCAAGTAAGTATCAATATCATCATTTTCTTGTAAAATAAGTATCAATATCATCATTTCTTGTAAAGTAAGTATCAATATCATCATCATCATTTCTGACAGAAATGGTTAGTATTTCGTCATCATCATCATCATTTCTGACAGTACTAGTTAGTATTTCATCATCATCATCATTTCTGACACTACTAGTTGGTATTTCATCATCATCATTATTTCTGACAGTACTAGTTAGTATTTCATCATCATCATTTCTGACAGTACTAGTTAGTATTTCATCATCATCATCATCATTTCTGACAGAACTGGTTAGTATTTCATCATCATCATTTCTGACAGTACTAGTTAGTATTTCATCATCATCATTTCTGACAGTACTTGTTAGTATTTCATCATCATCATCATCATTTCTGACAGTACTAGTTAGTATTTCATCATCATCATTTTTTACAGTACTAGTTAGTATTTCATCATCATCATTTCTGACACTACTAGTTAGTATTTCATCATCATCATTTCTTACAGTACTAGTTAGTATTTCATCATCATCATTTCTGACAGTACTAGTTAGTATTTCATCATCATCATTTCTTACAGTACTAGTTAGTATTTCATCATCATCATTTCTTACAGTACTAGTTAGTATTTCATCATCATCATTTCTGACAGTACTAGTTAGTATTTCATCATCATCATTTCTTACAGTACTAGTTAGTATTTCATCATCATCATTTCTGACAGTACTAGTTAGCATTTCATCATCATCATTTCTGACAGTACTAGTTAGTATTTCATCATCGTCATCATAATTTCTGACAGTACTAGTTAGTATTTCATCATCATCATCATCATTTCTGACAGTACTAGTTAGTATTTCTTCATCATCATCATCATCATTATTTCTGACAGTACCAGTTAGTATTTCATCATCATCATTTCTGACAGTACTAGTTAGTATTTCATCATCATCATTTCTGACAGTACTAGTTAGTATTTCATCATCATCATTTCTGACAGTACTGGTTAGTATTTCATCATCATCATCATCATCATTTCTGACAGTCCTGGTTAGTATTTCATCATCATCATCATTTCTGACAGTACTAGTTAGTATTTCATCATCATAATCATCATCATTATTTCTGACAATACTAGTTAGTATTTCATCATCATCATCATCATCATTTCTGACAGTACTAGTTAGTATTTCATCATCATCATCATTTCTGACAGTACTAGTTAGTATTTCATCATCATCATCATTTCTGACAGTACTAGTTAGTATTTCATCATCATCATTTCTGACAGTACTAGTTAGTATTTCATCATCATCATCATTTCTGACAGTACTGGTTAGTATTTCATCATCGTTTCTGACAGTACTAGTTAGTATTTCATCATCATCATTTCTGATAGTACTGGTTAGTTTTTCATCATCATCATCATTTATAACAGTACTAGTTAGTATTTCATCATCATCATCATTTCTGACAGTACTAGTTAGTATTTCTTAATCATCATCATTTCTGACAGTACTAGTTAGTATTTCATCATCGTCATTTCTGATAGTACTAGTTAGTATTTCATCATCGTTTGTAACAGTAGTAGTTAGTATTTCATCATCATCATTTCTGACAGTACTAGTTAGTATTTCATCATCATCATCATCATCATTTCTGACAGTACTAGTTAGTATTTCATCATCATCATTATTTCTGACAGTACTAGTTAGTATTTCATCATCATCATTTCTGACAGTACTAGTTAGTATTTCATCATCATCATCATCATTTCTGACAGTACTAGTTAGTATTTCATCATCATCATCATCATTATTTCTGACAATACTAGTTAGTATTTCATCATCATCATTTCTGACAGTACTAGTTAGTATTTCATCATCATCATCATCATTATTTCTGACAGTACTAGTTAGTATTTCATCATCATCATTTCTGACAGTACTAGTTAGTATTTCATCATCATCATCATCATTTCTGACAGTACTAGTTAGTATTTCATCATCTTCATCTTTATTTCTGACAGTACTAGTTAGTATTTCATCATCATCATTTCTGACAGTACTAGTTAGTATTTCATCATCATCATCCTCATTTCTGACAGTACTAGTTAGTATTTCATCTTCATCATCATCATTTCTGACAGTACTAGTTAGTATTTCATCATCATCATTTCTGACAGTACTAGTTAGTATTTCATCATCATCATCATTTCTGACAGTACTAGTTAGTATTTCATGATCATCATTTCTGACGGTACTAATTAGTATTTTGTCATCATCATCATCATTTCTGACAGTACTAGTTAGTATTTCATCATCATCATCATCATTTCTGACAGTACTAGTTAGTATTTCATCATCATCATTTCTGACAGTACTAGTTAGTATTTCATCATCATCATCATTTCTGACAGTACTAGTTAGTATTTCATCATCATCATTTCTGACAGTACTAGTTAGTATTTCATCATCATCATCATTTCTGACAGTACTAGTTAGTATTTCATCATCATCATCATTTCTGACAGTACTAGTTAGTATTTCATCATCATCATTTCTGATAGTACTGGTTAGTATTTCATCATCATCATCATTTATAACAGTACTAGTTAGTATTTCATCATCATTTCTGACAGTACTAGTTAGTATTTCTTAATCATCATCATTTCTGACAGTACTAGTTAGTATTTCATCATCATCATCATTTATAACAGTACTAGTTAGTATTTCATCATCATCATCATTTCTGACAGTACTAGTTAGTATTTCTTAATCATCATCATTTCTGACAGTACTAGTTAGTATTTCATCATCATCATTTCTGATAGTACTAGTTAGTATTTCATCATCATTTATAACAGTACTAGTTAGTATTTCATCATCATCATTTCTGACAGTACTAGTTAGTATTTCATCATCATCATCATTTCTGACAGTACTAGTTAGTATTTTATCATCATCATTTCTGACAGTACTAGTTAGTATTTCATCATCATCATTTCTGACAGTACTAGTTAGTATTTTATCATCGTCATTTTACTTTACACTCCTTATGAAACCAAGTGCCACCACTACTACTCATCCCCTTACAGGAAGCCTGTACCACCCATTCACACAAACTCTTACAGCAGTAGTTTCTTTGTCAGTTTGTTTGACATGATGAGGTTACCAGCCTCATGCACAACCTAATATTAGTCGCCTTATATGACTGGGCAGTAGTCCTATACTTTTTGTGTGTGGTTAGTATATAATTTACTAAATAATTGTGCAAAAGCTGTTTTTCTTGGTTTTGCTTTTTGTCTATATTATCAATTGTGATGCAGATCAAAATACCAAAAGGCAAACTGAAACTGAGTTTCATATATAATTACTAGTTAAAAATGTATAAGTATGATACCTTCTCAGCCCCACTAAATGTAATCATTAGTTATTGTTACATTCAGTCCTACATAATAAAACTTAAGTAGTAGTTTCCTGTTTTAATTGACATTTCAAAATAGATGTCTGTATTGGATAGGATAAAATATTTTTTATTGTGGGATGGAATGAACACCGTAACTCATGCCTACACTTTATTTGTGGGGCTGAGAAGGAATAATATTTAAAAGTTTTTAAGTAGTAATTCTTATACTTTTGTGTCCAATTTATTCCATTTATTTTCATTTCCCAAACGTTTTAATATTTCTTCATTTGATTATCTTTTGATGTCTTGCCTTGTTTAATTTAGGGTTTCATGTAGCTATTGGGGACAGGATTTCTGTAAGGTTTTTAATGTCTTGAGCATCTCTTTGGACTAAACTAAACCCATCTTGCCAGTAACAAATAAACGGCTTACATTCACTTCACACTTTTATCAACCCATATATATTTGACTCATGAAGTAATCATTAACTGATTCCGCACGTAGCGTCTTTTTAAAGACGCGCGGTTCCGTTCGCCTGGCCGTAAGATCTTTATAAAGACTAACTAATTTTGATTCTTTTTCCAATCCAGTATTTTAAAGTGACCAGAATTTTATCCAGGTCAGAAGGAAACACATTTTTAAGCATTTCTGAATAGTCTTTGTTCAGTTTGGTTGGAATTTCAGTGTGTTAGCTTAATTTTTATTTGCGTTTCGTAGTGAGAAACAATGGCAGAAAATACTCAGAATGGAAGCTGTTTACAATTGAAACGTCCTGCTCATTTAACAGCTGTTCAGTTTTGTTGCTTTTTCTGTATTACCAAATGGATTACCTACAAAATGAAAGCAATTAGAATGTTTTTTAATATGTACTTTTTAATCTAACAAAACTACTAAATTATAAATTTAGTAAAAACGATTAATATGTTCATAATGCCCATTCATTTTCCTTTAATTTCATGTATAATAAGTTATACTTTACTTATAATTAGATTTTTTTTATCTCAGTAAACTTAACTTATGTATATGCAAAATTGTGGGGTCTACAAATAATTCTGCCCAGAAGAGAAAATAATTATGTATGGAATCAGTTAAATCTATTTCATCTGGACTTACATTTATAATTTTCAGATTTTTTTATGTGATAACCACACTTTGTATTCTAACACTTTTGTCCAAAAAATGAATGTCGAGTCAATACTAGAGCTATAAGCAACCAGGAAGCAATGTTTTTGTCATTTCACTTTTATGACCTGAATATTAAAATACAACCATTACATGAATGTGGCCACTACTTGAACAAATGTATTTCATGTGTACTGCTTTTCTATCACAACTTATGCAGTATGTGTTCTGCTAGGTAACTTAAAATTGTAAATTTAAAAAACCTCTTTCCATAGATACTCAGTTTAAGTTCATACCAACATTTGTATTTGTTCACAGGGCCTGAAGATAAAAAGGATTGTCCTGTGAAAGAATGTGTCGTTCCAATTGTAGTTGTAATTGGAGCACTTGTAGCTGGTGCCTTTATTGGTGTGATTTGCTACAAAAAACACAACAACAAAAAAAGTAAGTTTTCCTGATAGTTGTATGTTCACACTTTACATTTTTCATGTCAAATTAGCTTGTTTGCCAGCTTAAATTGTTGGTAGTTCACATTAGTTGCACTGGCTTTTTTGGACTCATATATATATATTTAGTGTAGTGGAACTCTTGTTTTCTGCCATCTACATGTTATTTAAGATGAAAATCTGATTGAATTATGTTTGTGATCAGTAAGTAAATTTGAATGTGATGCACTAACATATTTCACTATACCTGATTAAGGAAAATAGTTCACATACATCTAATGTTCTGTTAAACAAATTATTAACGTAAGTAGAGGATCTTACAGTTTAGTGATGTCACCAAATGTGTTGTAGGTTGTATTAATGAAGAACTACTTATGTATATACTATGATCCTATGTAGGTAGCCATATCTTTCGGTAAACTGCTAATCTTCTCCATGATTTCCATTATTCACTCTTTCCCAAACCACATTCTTAGATTTTTATGATATCTTCTTTATTTGTAAAGCTTTTTCTCTTCTCCTTATTTTGGTATGTTGCCACACTGTGTTCTAATTTGTCAAATTTCAAAACCTGTAAATTTCCCACTGTTCTAACTTGTCAAATCTCAAAACCTGTAAATTTCACACTCTATTCTAACTTGTCAAATCTTAAAACCTGTAAATTTCACACTGTGTTCTAACTTGTCAAATTTTAAAATCTGAGTGATTTCACACTGTATTGTAACTTATCAAATCTCAAAACCTGAGTGATTTCACACTGTATTCTAACTTATCAAATCTCAAAACTTGAGTGATTTCACACTTTATTCTAACTTGTCAAATCTTACAACCTAAGGGATTTCACACTGTATTTTAACTCTTAATTTCCGGCTGGCCTTTTACGGAGGCCGACGATCGATCGCCATTTTACGGCCGGCCTTTCTAAAAGGCCGGACAGTGTCCGTGTCAATAACGAAAGTTTTAACATTATTCACATATGTTAAGTTATATTTACGCGTGGGAGTTAAATGTTTGCGATCCTCACACTGGCCACCAACTGTTACTGCATGATTTGTGGTGCGTGTTGTCTATCTATGTATGTATACTGGCCTGTTGGGCTTACTGTATGTGGCCGACACATCTGGTCAAGCTGAAGCTCTGCCGTAACACTGCAGGAGGTCACGTATCTGAGACGAGATACTTAAAAAACGAGTCGTTTTCTGGCTAAATATTTATACTGGAACGATTCTTGGTAAAGTACTTCAAGAATGGCTTCTTACTTACTTAGTCGTTCCCCTTCTACCGTGAGGTGTAGAGGTTTGGAAGAGAGAGCGCCAGACTATTCTATCGGCTGTCTTCCTCCTGGCCTGGTTCCATTCTAGTCCTCGGTCCTTCAAAGATTGTCTAATGTTGTCCTCCCAGCGGACTCTGGGTCGTCCTCGGAGTCTGGATCCTTGGCTCTTTGTTTCCCATGCTTGTCGTGGTAGCCGATCTTCTCCCATTCTGCAGACATGGCCAAACCATCTTAGTTGGGACTGTTCTACTTGGGTCTGTAGGGGGTGGCATTTTAGGCCTTGACGTATCGTCTGGTTGCGTACCATGTCTCTTCTTGTTACTTCAACCACCTTCCTCAGATACCTCATTTCTGAGGTTTGGATCTGGCTTTTATGGGTTGTAGTCATTCCCCATGACTCGCATCCATATGTCAAGACTGGGACATAGGTGGAGCGGTATACAGCCATCTTCGTTTTCTTACCAACCTCTCTCTTGCTGAGGAATCCTCGATTTATGGCCTGAAAAAGTCTCCCAGCTGCTGCTTTTCGAGTGGCCAACTCTTCTTTGATGCCTCCCTTTCGGTCTATAATAGCTCCGAGGTATTTAAAGTGGTCGACCTGCTCCAGGACCTGTTCTCCCAGCTTAATCTGATGTCTTCTTTCTTCTCGTGATATCACCATGGATTTTGTTTTAGAGCTGCTTATGACCATCCCTCTCTTCTCCAGCTCTTCCTTCCAGACTTGTAGGTTGGATTGGAGATGTGCCTCTGATTTAGCAATCAGGGCAACATCATCAGCAAATGCCAGCTCTGAAATATAGACCTGTCTCATCTTCCAGTACCCCATTGAATACTTTCTTGTTCTCTCCTTACATGCCTTGATGACATCGTCCATAAGGAGTATGAAGAGGTAAGGTGATAGGATATCACCTTGTCTTACACCAGTGGTGGTCCTGAACTCTTCTGACTTATGGTTTGCTGTCCTCACATAATTTCTGCAAGACTTGTAGAAGCTCTGTATAGCATGAATCAGAGGTGCTGGAATATTCTTCCTTGCCAAACAGTCCCAAAGTTTGCTCCAAGGGACCCTGTCAAACGCCTTTTCCAGATCTATGAAACAAAGATGGATCTCACTCTTATACTCAAGGGCCTTTTCACTCAGCTGTCTGAGTGTGAAGATTAGGTCTTGAGTACTTCGGTTTGCTCGGAATCCGCACTGGACCTCATCCAATTGTGGCTCAGCTAGGCGTCGGAGTCTCTGCTCTAGGATTCTAGAGTAGATTTTTCCAGGGACACTGAGAAGGGATATGCCTCTATGGTTTCCACACTGTCGATTGTCACCCTTTTTGAAAATTGGTGTTATGATGGCGATCTCCCAATCCTTTGGTATGGTCTTGTTGCACCATGCTGCCTGTAGGACCCTTAAGAGTAACAGGTCGCCTGATGCTCCCATGTACTTAACCATTTCTGGTGTTATACCATCATGCCCTGCTGCTTTGCCCATCTTGATTTTCTCCAGTGCTGCCTTCAGTTCTTCCATCTTTATGTCATCTTCATCACCATTGGTTTCCTCTTCCGTGCTAGTGGTTATCATTTCTGATGTTTGACCTTGCTCACCATCAAGGAGTTCTGAGAAATATTCTTTCCATCTTTCCATTACTTCCTTCGGGGCAGTAAGCAATTTGCCTTGCTTGTCCTTTATAAATTTGAGAGGGCATTGTTTTTCCTTGCTCATGTTCTTTAGGGTCTTATAGAACAATTTCTGGTTTTCTTGTGCATCTTTTTCTAGCTTTTCTCCAAATTCTTCCCAGGACTTCTGTTTTGCTGCTAGCACTTTGTTCTTTACTTCTGTTCTGAGTGTCACATATTCTCTATATTTTTCTATTTGTCCTGTTGTGTTTTTAGCTCCTAAGTATTGTTTCCATGCCATTTTCTTCTCTCTTATTTTCTCTTTGACTTCCTCTGTCCACCAAGGTGTCCTCTTTCTCTGGTTCCCAAGTCGGACTTCACCACATGCTTCTGCAGCAGCTGTCTTTATGATATCCTTGAATTTAATCCTGAGGGTTTCCAAGTCATCAGGTTGTTCTTCTGTGTTGCTCACCGCTGCAGCAATAAGCCTCTGATATCTGGTCTTAATTTCTGGCTCTCTCAGCTTGTAGGTCCTAATGCTCATTTCTCCTGCTCGTTTACTTGGTTTCTTGCGTGATGTTGAGCAGTTCCTAGGCTGAGCAACTCTTTCAGTTGTTCGTTTGATTGTTAGCAGGTAGTGATCACTTCCAATCTCTGGCCCCTCCAGACTCTTGCATCTCGGACATATTTGAATGAGCTGAATGGCTTCTTCATCTTTCAAATAATTTTAATATTATCATCCGCATGTCTTCCCTAGACTTAGGGCAAGTACATGAAAAATCACGTCTATCTCAGATGGAGAATATTGGGATCTGCCTCAAGCATCATTGCTGAATAGCAACAGATCACTGCGACAAAATGCGTCCCTCTAACGCCAGGAACGAATTGATGTCTTAAATATATCTACATAAAGAAGATGAACATGGTCAATTCGATAGACACATATATTCTATCAAGCCGTTAACCTTGAAGTCGTAACGACTAGTGAAGTCAATCAACGGCCATGTTGATTGTTATATATGCTAATGTATTTGCCATGAAACCATATTGATGATTTACTGTACCTGCCAATGATGTCAACGTCGTCTTGTAATAAATCGTCTCGCCATACATATTCAACAATGGGTACAGTATGTATTATTTACCAGTTGGTCAGCCTTACGACCCAGTCATTACCGTGATGTTCGTCTTGTCACCATTGGCCTATCCATACGGTCCACAATAACATTCGCAAACAAAACCCATATCCAAAGATATGTCGGCCACATACAGTAAGCCTGACAGGCCAGTATACATACATAGATAGACGACACACACCACAAATCACGCAGTAACAACATACTTTTCTTCCCATAAAAGAGTTCTAATGCCATTTCCGGTACACCTCGTGTTTGAAGATACTGGAATACTCAAATTTGTGTGAAATATTGATCGATTTTGATTAAATAACGTAGGACTTATTAGTCAAAAACAAATTTTTTTTTGTCTGTCTGAGAATGGCTTCGTGTTCAAATGGTCGTTCGAAAAGATTACACTGGACAACAGCCAAAATGTATCCGAGACAAAAGTAGCTATTTTTAACTAATTTGGACATGCTGATCACGAATATGAACTTAAAAAATCGAGAATTAGCTCTAGTTTTCAAGATCCGGGGGGAGGGGGGTTCAGTAAGCTGGTGGCTTCACCTTCCCAATGCGAATGACTCAGTCCTCTTTTCTATAGTCCTGGTGCGTGAATCTCCATGAGACGGATAGCCTTGAGCGCCAATTGGATGACGCAATCTGTAGCAGTCATTGCAACCACATTTCCTCCTCGTCATCATTTGTGTTGTGGATTCTGTGAGTGCAGACGTGTCGTTCAAGATGCCTCATGAATATGTGAACAGTGCGGATTAATTTTGCTATATTTGCGGACAAATAACTTTGCTATCACAAAGGCGACATCCGTCACCTGTGAAAGCATCTACATCAAGAGATCCTGATTTCGTGCCTATTGAAGAGTCTGCACAGCCACATAAAATTACCCAGAGTGAATTGAATGATCTAGTGAGAGATCTGGAATTGCCAAAAAATAAAGCAGAGCTGTTGGGGCCCAGACGGCAGCAATGGAATCTTCTAGAAGAGAATGCGTCTGTGTTTCGTGCTTGGCAAAAAGATCTGCTTCCATATTTCAAAATGACAGATAACCTCATTGCTTGCGTTGATATAGTGGGTCTAATGGCAGCACTGCACATCAACTACAAAGACGACGATTGGAGGCTGTTCATTGATTCGTCCAAGTTGAGCTTAAAAGCTGTGCTGTTTCATATTGGTAACGTTTTACCATCTGTTCCACTCGGGTATACAGTCCACATAAAAGAAACGTACAACAACATGAAACAACTGTTACACACTATCAACTATGACAAGTATAAGTGGCAGATTTGTGGTGACCTGAAGGTCATTGCCATCATGATGGGGCTACAGCAGGGTTACACAAAGTTTTGCTGTTTCCTCTGTCTGTGGGACAGCCGTGCCAGGACTTCCCACTACAAGAAAAAAGGATTGGCCCCAACGACAATCACTTGAACCGGGAAAAAAGAATGTACTTAACGAACCACTTGTAGAATCCCACAAGATCTTGCTCCCTCCTCTCCACATCAAACTTGGACTAATGAAGAATTTTGTAAAGGCCATGGATCAAAATGGGGCAGGATTTTTATTCCTTCGTGATACATTTCCAAGACTTAGTGAGGCTAAAATCAAGGAAGGTGTATTTGTCGGTCCACAGATACGTCAGCTCTTCCGAGATCAGCGTTTTGATGATGTCCTCACAGGTGATGAAAAGTTAGCTTGGAATGCTTTCCAGCAAGTGGCCACAAATCTTCTAAGAAACAATAAGGTTGACAATTACCAGGAGCTTGTAGAAACCCTCTTGCAGCGCTACGAGAAACTAGGGTGCAACGGGTCTTTGAAATTGCACTTTTTACACTCTCATCTGGATTTCTTCCCTGCTAACTGCGGTGGTGTCAGTGACGAGCATGGAGAACGATTTCATCAGGACATCACTATCCTCGAAAAAAGGTATCAAGGGAAATGGAATGCAGCAATGCTAGCAGACTGTTGTTGGACCCTTGTGAGAGATGCTCCAGAAACTCATTACAAGGGACATGCAAAAAGGCGTCGCTGTGAATCATTTCCGCTTTGAGCATTATTTTCATATGGTATGTATATGCACATTTGTAAAACTTGTTTTACAGATATTTAAAAAACTAGAGCTAATCTGGTGTTTTAACAGCCATTTTCATATTCAGCAGCCCAAATAACATAAAGGTAACTTGGTTTAATCTCAGATACACACAAAAAGTCAAAATTTGTTGTCCAGTGTTATCAGCTGAACATGCATCACATCTTATTAAATCATGGATTGCTAATGACAGTGATGAGTTCTCGAGCAAGGATAGTTCAGATGACGCTGGATTTAACGATACATTAGCAGATTCTGAGGACAAGGGGGTGTGTCTCTTGGATGGACCTAGTTATAGAGCTGGTAGGGGATTGCTAAAAGGGAAAGGTAAATGCCATAAAAACGAAAGAGAAGATATATCTAGATCACGGCTGAGATAGGTAATCACTGACTCTGGTAATGCTGAGCTTCAGAACAACAATATTATTCAACAGGATGTTGAATGGACGAAATGTTGATAAGGGTTGAACTCAGAATGCATTTCGCTTTGTTCCATCTCAGCGCAGGACTCCTGGTGTGAATCCAGATATTGTCCCCGAAGACACACCAGCACTTTTTTGACTCAAAGCCCTTTTAACAGGAAATATTGGAAGAACTTGTGTCTGTCAATAATTATGCTGATCACCTCTGTCAGTCAAAAGCTGCAACTGCAAGCACAAGTTCTGTTTATCGCAACTGGCATCCAATAACACTACATGAACTTTACAGGTTTTTTTCTGTTATCATAGCCATGGGGATTGTCAAAAAACAAAAAGTGAGTGATTACTGGTCTCAGGAGCCTTACATACAGACTCCTTGGTTCAGGCAGAAATTTACAAGGGACAGGTTTCAAGCATTGTATTACAACATTCCATGTAAGTGATGTTGACGCGCAGGGAAAAGCAAAATTGAGCCGTTTTTGCAGAAACTCATAACACGATTTCAGGAGGCATTTTATCCCTACAAAGAGCTGTCTTTAGATGAAATGGTGATAGGACGGAAAGGCAGGTGGGCGCATAAAATGTTCAATGCCTCAAAGCCTAAGAAATATCATGTCAAGACCTTCAGCCTTTGTGACAGTACTGGTTACGTTGTCAATTTGTTGATTTACTTTGGTGCCAATACATCACACAGTCCTCAGCCAGATGTAAAGAGCCAACAAGCCATCAAAGTCTTTGATACACTGCTAAAATCTTGTGGAAAAGGTCATCATATTTATGCAGATCATTACTACACAAGTTTTGCATTGCTGCAATATCTTACCGACAACAATCAGTATTTTACTGGAGCTGTAAATATAAACCGTAAAAATTTTCCAAAGGCACTGAAGACTACACAATTGAAATGCATCTCCAGATGAATTGGTTTCTCGATCTAGAAAGTAAATTTCTTTGTGTAATGTTTAGAGATAAAAAGTCATGCATTCTAGTGTCAAGTTCTGCAACTGTGGAAACCAAAGAAATCACAAATCGTTTCGGCAAAAGAAAGCACAAACCCGCTATGATTGATGACTACAACCAACGAATGGATGGACGAGACAAGGTTGACCAGTGTGTAACAAGTCACCTATGGAAATTCAACAGAGGAACCAGAAAGTGATGGAAGAAAATTTTCTTTTGGATCTTTGAAATTTCCCAGTTGAATGCTTTTGTGTTGTTTGCACTCAGCAGATAAAATAATTCAAAGAAGGAGACCCTACTGCAGTTCAAGAATGAGTTAATTACAGAACTTAGTCTTGTTGCTTCTGATATTATCCAGAATATCCCACACAGAGTAACCCATGCAAATCAACACAACAGTCCGTTGAACCGTCTGTGTGGAACCAGACACATTGTAAAAAAATCAATTTCTGCGCAGGTTCGTCATTTGTAGCACCCCTCAAGTTAGCGTGAGAATATTTTTTTATTGTGATGGGTGCACAGATCATCCACACCTTCACCCTAATGACTGCTTTGCCAAATACCATGAGGCAAAGTAGTTTAATTTTAAGAATGAAGGGAAAATTTACATTGTATATAGTATACTTTCAGATTTTGAGTGCGTCTTCAAAATGTGCCAACAAATTTTCAATTGTAATAAAAATAGTATTTATGAAAAGAAGCAGCTGAAACTTTTCTACATTATGTGAATGTACTTTCAAATGGAAGTAGTTTTAGGAGTTTCTGGCTTCAAATTGGATTAAAAATTATTGCAAATGCATGTAAATATTTTCACCCTACTTAATCCCTTGGTATTAAAACACAAAGAATTGAAATGTATATCCAATTGACAACTAATTCCAGAAGTTTGATAAAAAAACAAATAAAAATTCTAATTCATATAAATTATTTTTTGCGTGAAGTCACATATTGCTGAACTGGGATCTCATTTACATATTCCTGTCCCATGCACATTAATTAATTAATTTACAATATCATATTTGTTCAACGCCTTATCAGAATCGAAAATAGGTTATTACTGCTAATGATATTGCTAAAATTCATTTTGAAATTATGTAATGAGGTTGATTAGTTTATAGTTTATGAGTGTTTTGTATGTGATTACGTTACATGTAAACAAACAACCCCATGACGTCATTAGTTGATAAAGTATGCAAAATCTAAACACCAATATAATTATTTTGCTACCAGTTTAAAATACGTTGTCCACAGGAAGTGTTTACATGATATGAACACTCTATGGCCACTTATTTTCTAATGTTTTGTTCAATTTCGGAATCGTATAAACCGGGCGTACCACGTAGCCCGTGGCTAGATCTATAGTAACTCTAGCAACGGATATAAAGCACACATGTCAGCTTCAGAATTTTTGTTTCCACTCACAGACGTTCACACATGCGTGCTGGGTGTAATGAAATGATTTTAAGGCCAGGAGCGGGCATGAAATTAACGTCAAAATACAAAAATGATGGATTTTGGGATTAGTCCATTTTCTGATACTTTAGCATCTCCTAAATCTAAATATAACAGAATTAAACGTCAAAATGCATTCTAACAATATGTATTTTGACTTTGAAAAAGGTATGGTATGGAGTGATTTTCTCAAACTCGAGAAAAAATGTCTCATTAGACCGAGTTTTTTTACATAGCAACCGAGCTTACACCCCTACATATTATACATCGTTGGATTCATCCAAATCTGCACTTTACTGTAAGCAGGTCACTTATTTCGGGATTCCAAATGCCAGATTGAAAATTTATAATTTCCAAGTCAACAATAAGGGTTTCCCCTCGATTCTAAATTTTTAATTGGCTGTGCGCGTTCACGTGACCGGCAATGACAATATGGCCGCGTGTTTACATTAAGGTTCGTATTTACAGTTTTGTTTAGTAATAGTTGTGACAATGCCTATAAAAACGAGATGCTCTCGTTATCTCCGACTGGAATAGGCCAGAGTTAGAGATGGAAGCAAGACTTAGCCTACACTGGAGGTAAAACGTACTTATTGTGATGATGTAATGGTAAAAACTGGGACATTAGTACTCAGGCAAGGAGGGTTGAAATAAAACACAGCGGACCGTTTGTTCGATGTGGCCTTTGACAAGAATTTAGAGACGCAGTAAACAGGAGTAAGGGTTAGGCTTAGTGGTTGAAATGAAGCAGACAGGACCATCTGTACGATAGTTCCTTAGATTAGAATTCAGAGACGCAGTAAAAAGGGCTAATGGTTACGTAAATGTATCCTAAACCTAACGACGTTGGCGACTTACTGGGATGACATCTAAGAAGACGGCCCACAGTGACTCATTTCAACCAGGTTTAAGAATCTTAACCTAACCCTAAACCTTACGACGTTGGCTACTTACTGGAATGACATCAAAGAAGGCGGCCCACTGTGCTTCATTTCAACCACCAGGGAGTTACATGAACTAGCTATTACGAGTAGTAGACAGTCAATTAAAAATCATCACGTTTTCCTGAGTTTACAGAATAACGGGTGACTTCTCATAATTCAGTACATTATCATGATTCTTGTAAGCACAGTGCATATTTGTTTCCTCAATTTAATGTTTGTTTCTTGTGTATTTTTATTGACATGTCTTGTCACAGATGCTTATGTGTTATTTAAAAAATGCCTGCCAGACATGTGCAACAGCTGGTTCTTGGTACCAGAAGAAAGATTAGAAACTTCATCAAATGGAAAGTGAAGCAAGGCTGTCATATACATTTTGAAGGTATTTACTTTTGAAACTTACTTTGTTTCCCCTTGCCTAAGCATAGACATTCATGTAATTTATTTTGATCTCCATAAATATCAAGTTTAGAAACATATTTCATTACTTACATGTATTATTTTGCTTCCATTGTACTTTAAGACACAGTTTATTAATGCTTGTTTACATCTTTATTTGAAATTTTACTAATGTAAACATTTGCCTCTTTCTAGGAAGTTCAAGTGTCATGGAAGCTGAGGCAGGTAGTGATTTGTGAAGCTGTTCTCTGACGTGGCATAAATTTCGCTACACCGTGTAAAGTGATTGTGATAGCAAAGCATTCAATCAGATCATAGCAATTAAACCATATAGCCCTAATATTGCTGAATTTAATCAAGGACCTGAGGCTGCTATATTTTTCAAGAAAGTCCTGGGGCTGAACAGCGGAAAAGAGGCTTGTCGACTGGCAGAAGCAAGAAAGCGTTAAACGTCTGGTGCTCAGCTCTAAAATGGCAGAAAACTGCACTAAGAAAATGAAGGACATTTAGCACAAATCTCAACAGAAAGCCAGACAAGAAACTGCAGAGGAAGCTGGATATGCTGCCGGTATGTTCTGCATGACTAGTAAGTTATTTTATTTTGCTACAGTATCACATACTTATTTAATTATATTCTAATTATATTGAAAAATGTGATTTTAAAGAAATCATTATTCTTATACTAATTTTCTTATAATTTCCACACTTATGTATTAATTGACAAGTATAGGAACATATATTGCCCATAATCTTTTAAAACTTTATGTGATGGATTTTAAGTATCTGATCAAATTTTTGGTTAATTGACAAAAGTAATGTAAAATTTAGTAAAATTTGTTACTATTTTTAGACACTATTTTCCAAGTCCTACAACTTTTTTTTGTATTAACGTTATCAGAAATCCATCACTGGAAAAGTTTTAAAACAGTGCCATAAAACTCTTCATTTTTCGTATCTAGTATTGATATAGGTTAAGTCTGTGCATTTTCATTGAAATCCAGCAATTAATAACGAAAATAGCATTTCAGTGTAGCTCCTCCCCTTAAACTGGCTTATCGCCACACATTTTCTAATTTTCTGCTCCAATGCGACATATACTAGCTGCCATTAAAAACGCATCGCATTAGTTTATGAACCGCAACTCGTTGTGCTAAATTTAAAATACATGAAACCACTGATTTTACATTTCTGATTCATTTACTAACCCAAATTTGCTGTATTATTAAACATGAGACAATTCAGAACCGGCTCCTAAGCAGTTGTCAACCCTAGGTGTAAAAACAAAAGTCGCACTCATTAATACCATCATTAATACAGTGGGACGATCATTGGTGGTACCTGTCGCCCGAAATCGCTGGTTCAGCCTCACTATAGTGGACTGGTCACAATTGAAATGTCTGGCAACTTCTCTGGTCGCCATTCCACTGCTGAGCATACCAACAGCTTGCCATCGCTCTTGTGACGACAGTCGATGCATGACAAAAACATTAACAGACTTTCTTTCGATGAAAACAGATAAAGGCTTTTTACTCGCTGAAACTTGACTAATGCGTGTGCCAAATTTCAATGTGATTCGACTTTTAATAAAGCCAGAATTTATCAAAAACCTTGTTTTGCAAAATTTGAAGTAAACATCACATCGACAGTAAAGTGGGAATACATGAACTTCATCACTTGCACACTTTCGGGGTTTGAAAATCGCTCACTTGCATAAACATTTCAACAGTGAAAACATGTCACGATTTCGATGCATTTTTAATGGCGGCTAGTATATATCACGCTGGCGCAGAATGCGCCAATGGGTAAAAGTAAAGGCCAGTCTGGCGCACCAAACGGCTCGCTCGTTAGAATGAGTTAAAACCATTGACCAATTCAGCTAGATGCGTGTCAAAAGGGTTTCATTTCTCCACATTTTAATATATAACATTTTATGTTATAATTATAAATAAATTATTTAATGCAAATTCAGTAATGGTAGTCATGTCTAAATATAGGCTAAAATATTTTTGCGCTTTGTCTAAATATACCAAAAAATTTCAAATTGTTATAAAAACTGTATTTGTGCTCAGAAACAACTGCAACATTCCTACATTATGTGAAAATGGATGTAGTTTAAAATAAAAGTAGTTTTAGGGGTTGAAGTTTACCAGAATTAATTACACATATTGATAAGTACAATTGTGACCGCTTGGCCTTTCACGCTAGCATTATCCCTCCTACTTCCACGCTAAGCATTTATACGTGCTATAAGATGCTGCATGTAAGAATGACAGACCTTAAAAGCAAATAAAACGTTTTTACACAAAACGCAGTATTCATTCAAAGTTCAGTTGGCAGTTACTGCTCTGACAGGGCAAACGTAGGTCAGTCTCAGATAATAATGAATGGGTTTTATACGCGGAAAGTGGGAAATGAATGTTTGTGTGATCTGGGTTTTTTTTATCCAATTGTTAAGTTGGAAAAGATCACACATGTGGAAAATAAAGTCGAAATAACAGAATGTCTTGTGCAAAAAGGTCGAAAAGCTGAGGAGAGGAGTGCAAATGTAGATTATTGTACCGTGTGAAAAAAAGGACGGGTCGTGTGAAAAAAGGCGGGAAAAAAGAAGAAATAGTATAAATAGAAGAGTTGTGGGCGATAGGCAGAGATTTCAGGATTTATGATTCTAATGAAACCATAACTTTAGACCAGAGGATTTTTACAGATAGCATTAGGTGAACTTCGTCTTTGAGGATACCAAGACAAGTTTTTGAGTAGACAAATCAGTATATTATTCTATTTGGATATACGTATATTATTCAGTTGGATTACATATTTTTCATCTTGGATAACCAATTATCATTGTGAAATTTACAGTGTTTGTCTAATGACATCAGTAAACTCTAATTGAATTTTTCTACATTGCTGTTTGTGGAACTTTACAGAAATTTCTTTTGGATATACGTTGTTATGCTGAAACTGTTTTGCTTATCACCAAACTCAAAGGGAAGAACATTCCTGGGTTGAAAAAAAATAACAAAAGGTCAAGTATTACGATCTCTGGCGGAAGGCCAGTTAGCACTTGAACCACAATAACATATGAAGGATTAACTCTGACTAAATAAAATCAATATAACTACTAGTGCCGTATAACCTACACGGCCACATATCTTCAAATTGATGCCGTAACCTGCGCACATTCAACTGACGCGGGCACACAATTTGATTTTCAATTTTTAAAATTTAAAACTTTTTCTGCACTCATTACTGTATATGCTGAATGCATGTTTAAAACCACTGAACAATTTAGTTAAGTGCATGATATAGGGGTTTCATTTCTTCACATTTTGATATATAACACTTTATGTTATCATTATAAATAAATTATTTAATGCAAAATCTGTAAAGGTAGCCATGCCTAAAAATGTACTCTCTGAAATTAGCTCATTAAAAACGTGGTTTTTGAGCTCGTATACTAAGAGTTAACTTATCAAATCTCAAAACCTGAGTGATTTCACACTGTATTCTAACTTGTCAAATCTCAAAACCTGAGTGATTTCGCACTGTATTCTAACTTGTCAAATCTCAAAACCTGAGTGATTTCACACTGTATTCTAACTTGTCAAATCTTAACACATTAACTACCTAATTGAAAAACACACTGTGGCCGATTAAAATGTGTTTCCCATTTTCATCCTGTAGGTGTTTGCACAAAGTAAGCTGTAGCTTTCTTAATTGTTTACAGATTTTTATGAATTACACGTCATTTTAAAGATAAATGAATGTACTCTTACAATAAGCACCATTTGTAACTCTAATAGAGGTTGTTGCTATTTAATGGCCCTCCAATGGCCGAGGACTTGCAATATTTTCACAATTATAACTGCTTGCGCCCCATCTCTATCAAAATCACTATTTCAATCAATGTGCACACCGTTTTCACTCTTGTCCTCGTCGCTAGATCTATCAGTCAATTGTTGAAACACGTTTCTAGCCTATTCAGCCGTTAGACGAGATGTACAAGCATTTTTATTTTGGTGGTCTTATCACTAGTTGCCACGGTAAACAGTTTTACACGATTTGGTAACTACCCCAAAACGCTGAAAAATATGAACATAATATCAATTTTCCAGTGTTCTACTACAACCATGTTTTGGGAATTTGTTTTCCGGTGGCAACTTAAAATCTTGAACCAGATCAGAAAGTGTTTCAGTACATTTTTCATTCGTTTTATTACTAAACATAGATCGACGCTCTGAGCAACTCGCGGTCCAAATGATAGGATTTCAAAAGCCGGTCCCACTGGCTCGTGGTAGTTAATGTATTAAAACCTGCACACCAGTCTAACTTGTTAAATCTCAAAACCTTTCTGTTATCATACTGTTATAAGTTGTTAAGTGTCAAAACTTTTCTGTTATTACTCTGTTCTAAGCTGTTAAATGTCAACACCTTTATGTTATCACACTGTGTTCTAACTTGTTAAGTTTCAAAACCTTTTTTGTTATCACACTGTTCTACCTTCATCACCCTTCAGCTTTCCAAGAAGCATAGGTCATCAAAAAACGTACACCAAGCCTTCCTGTCTCATGCCATCAGTTGTAGGTCTTTCCATGAACTGCTCTAAGTTTTTAAATCTCTGAATCTTCCTGTTGTTACACTGTTCTAAATGGTTAAATCTCAGAACCTCCCTGTTGTTACACTGTTCTAAATGGTTAAATCTCAGAACCTCCCTGTTGTTACACCGTTCTAAATGGTCAAATCTCAAAACCTTCATGTTGTTACGCTGTTCTAAATGGTTAAATCTCATAACCTTCCTGTTGTTACACTGTTCTAAATGGTTAAATCTCAGAACCTTCCTGTTGTTACACTGTTCTAAATGGTTACATTTCTGAACCTTACTGTTTTCACACTGTTCTAAATGGTTAATTCTCAGAACCTTCCTGTTGTTACACTGTTCCGAATGGTTACATTTCTGAACCTTCCTGTTTTCACACTGTTCTAAATGGTTAAATCTCTGAACCTTCCTGTTGTTACACTGTTATAAATGGTTAAATTTCTGAACCTTCCTGTTTGTACACTGTTCTAAATGGTTAAATCTCAGAACCTTCCTGTTTTCACACTGTTCTGAATGGTTAAATCTCTGAACCTTCCTGTTGTTACACTGTTCTAAATGGTTAAATCTCAGAACCTTCCTGCTGTTACACTGTTCTAAATGGTTAAATTTGAGAACCTTCCTAGAGAGCATAGTATTTTAGCTCTGCATAGTTGGAAAACCCCCTTGGATGGTGGGAAATGCACAGTATGCCGAGCGCTTTTTACACCTAGCTTGAGACCAGATGTGACTGTCCTTTAAATGCAAGCCAAGCTGAAGAAACACACCCATATGTTACCAGGGCCTGAAAGGGGAGCAAAGAATAGTAACACTGTTCCCTGACCAGGCATGTCGTAGAAAGCGACTAAGGAAGTTTGGGCATGGGGATGGTTACCCCATCTTGTAAAAAATTTAAACCACAAAAACTTCAACAAATATGGACAAGTCAATTAAGGAAAATAAAACACAGACTTTCAAGACAGGGGAAGGTCCTCTCGCAGGGAGGTGTATGATGCAACACAGAGAAAGCCGAAAGGAGTCTGTGTTGCTGACTAACCTTCTTTCTTCTAGGAGAACTTCCAGATTTGGCACCTGGAATGTTCGGACATTAAACGAACAAGGGAAAGTGGCACAAGTAGCAGCAGAAATGAGGGAATATAAAATCGAGGTTCTGGGAATGTGTGAAACAAAGTGGAAGGGGGTAGACAAGAAGAAACTCATCACAGGTGAATTGGTGATGCCCTCAGGACATGAAGATGAAAGTTCACACCACAGTGAAGGGGTAGCTCTTATGTTATCTAAAGAGGCACAGAAAGCACTCATTGAATGGGAAGCTATTGGACCCAGAATAGTAACACCTACTTTTAAAACAGCTAAAAAGAAAATAAATGTCATCCAATGTTATGCACCAACTAATGACAAAGAAGAGTCTGTGAAAGAAGCATTTTATACTAGACTACAGGAAATTATGGATAAAGTAAAAAGAAGAGACATCACACTTTTGATGGTGACATGAATGCAAAGATAGGTACAGTCAACACCGGTGTAGAAGAAGTCATGGGAAAACATGGGCTAGGAATAATGAATGAAAATGGGGAACTATTCTCAAACTTCTGTGCTTCAAATCAACTGGCTATAGGAGGAAGCATGTTTTCACATAAGAGAATACACAAGGCAACATGGATATCACCAGACCATAGAACAGAAAATCAGATTGATCATATATGCATAAACAAGAAGTTTAGATCATCATTGCAGGATGTAAAGGTATATAGAGGAGCAGATGTGGCATCAGATCACAACCTTCTGATAGCCAAAGTAAAAATGAAACTCAAGAGATATGCAACAATGCAAAATTATAGACAACAATTTAATGTAGGACATCTAAGAAATCAAGAAACAAGAGACAAATTTGCGGTCACAGTATCCAACAAATTCCAAGTGCTCCAACAGCTGGAAGATGTAGAGAATACAGAAGACTATTGGCAGCAGGTCAAAACTGTATGGAGTGAGACATGTGAAGAAATACTGGGGAAAAGGGAATGACAACAAAAAGCATGGATAACAACAGAAACCATCAATAAGATAAAAGACAGAAAAAACAAGAAAGCAGATTTAAACACAAGCAAAACCAGAAGTTCCAAAGCCAAGGCTCAAGAAGTGTACACAGAAGCAAACAAAGAAGTAAAAAGAAGTATCAAAAGGGACAAGAGGAAGTATATTGAGGAGTTGGCAAGAGAGGCAGAAGATGCTGCAGCCAAAGGAAATATGAGAGAACTGTATAGCAGCACAAAGAAGCTCACAGGGAAATACAAGCAAACAAGTTGCCTCATAAAAGACAAGAATGGAAAACTGCTCAGCAATATACAAGAGCAAATGAAGAGGTGGACAGAATATTTTGAGGACCTTCTCAATAGACCAGCTCCACAAAACCCCCCGGACATCCAGCCAGCAGAAGAAGAGCTACAAATTAACGGTGAAAGACCAACGAAAGAAGAAATAAAGAAAGCCATAAAGCTTCTAAGAGATGGAAAAGCGTCTGGACCTGATGGCATTCCAGCAGAGGCCATCAAAGCAGATATCGACACGGCTACAGAGATGTTATATAAATTACTTGGTAAAGTCTGGGAAAAGGAAGAGATACCAGCAGAATGGAAGGAAGGATATCTGGTTAAGTTGCCTAAGAAGAGAAATTTACAAGAGTGCACAAATTATAGAGGAATAATGTTACTATCAGTGCCAGGAAAAGTATTAAACAGGATTATCCTTGAGAGATTAAAAGAGTCCATAGATAGGAAACTGAGAGATGAACAAGCAGGTTTTCGACAAAACAGATCATGTACAGACCAAATAGCCACTTTGAGAATAATAGTTGAACAAAGTCTGGAATGGAATTTACCACTATACATCGGATTTGTGGACTACGAAAAGGCATTCGACAGTGTAGACAGAGAATCACTTTGGAAACTGATGAGGCATTATGGAGTTCCCCTGAAGATCATTAATTTAATAAAGAAAACTTATGAAGAAATGACATGCAGAGTTCTTCACGAAGGACAGCTCACAGAACCGTTTGGGATAAGAACAGGAGTGCGACAGGGATGCCTCTTGTCTCCATTTCTTTTCTTGCTAGCAATAGACTGGGTTATGAGATCATCGACAACACACAACAGAAATGGAATCCAGTAGACTCTGACTAAGCAGTTGGATGATCTGGATTTTGCTGATGACTTGGCTCTTCTGTCTCATAACCGTAATCAGATGCAGGACAAATTGAAAACACTCGATGAGAGGTCACAGCAATTGGGTCTGAAAATACACAGGGAAAAGACAAAAATAATGAGAATAAATGCAGGTAATGGTAACAGGGTTGAACTTGAAGAAACACCAATACAAGATGTAGAATCGTACACATATCTTGGCAGCAATATAGACAAAGTTGGAGGGACAGACAGTGATATCAAAATAAGAATATAAAAGGCAAGAGGAGCTTTCATTGCATTGGGAAATATATGGAGATTAAGAGACATCAGATCCAACATGAAAATAAGAATCTTCAACTCAAATGTGAAGTCAGTCCTATTGTATGGCTCTGAGACATGGAGAACAACAAAGATAACAACCAAAAAGCTACAGACTTTCATAAATGGGTGCTTGCATAGAATAGAGGGATTAAAATGGTATGACAAGGTTACCAACGTGGAACTGATGACAAGAACTAGACAAGTGCCAGTGGAACAAGAGATGAGAAGAAGACGATGGCAATGGATTGGACACACTGAGAAGACCTGTTGATAGCATTACAAGGCAGTCCTTGTTCTGGAACCCCCAGGGCAAGAGAGGCAGAGATAGACCAAGAAGCACGTGGAGAAGAAAGCTGGAAACAGAGGTGAAAATGATGAGGAGAACGTGAGATGATGGCACGTGACAGGAGGACTTGGCATGTGTTTGTTGAAGGCCTATGCTCCTTTGGGAGTGGAGGGTTATGAATGAAGCTGAAGAAACTGGAGCTCATGACTTCAACTCAAGCACATTTCAGAATGGCAGAAAAGCCACAGGAAAGCCTAAATCTACAGTGTAGATAATACCAAGGAGTCTTCAACTTCGTATTGGCTGTAATATATCAAGAAGCTCAGCAGCCCTACTTAAACAACAACAATAACAATATCTCCCTCCCTGTTTTCTTACTGTTCTAACTTAATAAATCTTAAAACCTTCATATTTTCACACTGTGTTCTAACTTGTCAAATGTCAAAACCTGCATATTGTCACATTGTGTTATAAAGTATCAAATCTCAAAATCTGCCCATTGTCACTGTATTATAGATTGTCAGATCTCAAAACATGTCTTTTGTCAATCAGTGCTCTTACTTGTCAAATCTCAGAACCTGTCTATTGTCTCATTTTGTTCTAACTTATTAAATCTTAAAACCTCTATATTTTTACAGTATGTTGTAATTTGTCAAATCTCAAAACCTCCCTTTTGTCAGTCACACTGTGTTCTAACATGTCAAATCTCAAAACCTCCATTTTGTCACTCTGTGTAATAATTTGTTAAATCTCAAAACTTTGCTAGGTGATGATGGTGGGATTGTATTTATATATTTATGGTCAGTTTCCATTTTAGCTGAAGTTTTAAACATTATGTTTGTTTATCTTTATTTACAGCTCGTGATGTCGAGCAAAATAAACAATCATCAGAATCCACAAAACATTGTGACAATGAAGTGGGCAAAACAACTGATAATTTCAAGGAAAATAAACAACTGACAGGATCAGCTATTGATCATGGCATGGAAGGGACAGAACTAAGGTAGACTTGCCAGCTGGTGGCTTTTTTTATTATTGTTTTGTTATAAAACACAATCATGTGATTTACTCAGTGAACACAAATAATCCATGTTCCTGAGTGGCTGAATTTCATTCAGTAGCCAATAATACCATTGTTTGTTGTGGTTAAACTTTTTTTTACATGATGGGGTAACCAGCAACATGCCCAGCCCTCCTTAGTTGCTTTTTTATGACATGCATGGTAGGGAACAGTGTTACTATTCTTTGCTCCCCTTTTGGCAGTTCAGTGGACTCTGACTAAACAGCTTGATGTTCTAGATGTTGCCGATGACCTAGCGCTTCTGTCCCGTTACTGTAACCAGATGCAAGACAAAATTAAAATACTTGATGAAATATCGCAGCTGGTGGGTCTGAAAATACACAGGGAGAAAACAGAGATAATGATAATAAATGCAAGATTGTACTGCAATAAACTCCACAACAAGATGTAGAAACATACATACAACTTGGAAGCATCATAGATGCAGCTGGAGGGACAGACAATGATATCAAAATAAGAATACAAAAGGCCAGATAGAGAAACTTTCATTGCCTTGGAAAATATATGGAGATTAAAACAAATCAGGCCCAACACAACAATCTGAATTTTCGATGCAAATGTTATGTCCAGTCCTATTGTATGGTTCTGAAACATGGAGAACAACAAAAATAATAGCCAACAAGCTACAGATTTTCATAACTGGATGCTTGCATAGAATAGAAGGATTGAAGTGGTATGACCAGATCACTAATGTGGAATTAATGACAAGAACTAGACCAGCATATGTTAACCAGGGGTGCATGCACCTTCTGGGGTTGCAAGACCAACCTTCTGGGGGTTCGAGACATGCTAGATATTTCAGAAGGCAAATGATAAACACGGTATAATACATAAAACTCAAATGTATTTGTAAAAAATAGAACATTGACAACACAAATTATTTTCCCTCCCCTTTTCCCCTCCCCCTCTCTCCCCCTTTTCCCCCCTCCCCCCTCCCCCTTTATCCCCCCCCTTTAAACATTATGTTCCCCCCAACCCCCCTCCCCCCCCGTTTATCTTTATTTACCCCCCCCCCCCCTCCCCCTCCCACCCTCTCTCGTGAATTCTCCCCCCCCCCCCCGCCCCCAAAACCTCCCCCCCCCTCCCCCTTTTCCCCACCCCCCTTCCCCCAGAATCCACAAAACATTGTGTACAATGAAGTGGGCAAAACAACCTCTTCCTCCCCCTAAACAACTTACTTTTCTCCTTCCCTCCCATTCTTATCCCCCTCATTGGCATGGAAGGGACAAGAACCCCCATCAGGTAGACCCTCCTGCCCCTGGTGGCTTTTTCCCACCCCCCCCCCCCCTTGTATTCCTTCCCCCCCCCCCTTCCCCCCCTCCCCCCCTCCCCCTCCCCCCCCCTCCCCCAACCTCCCTCCTTTCCCCCCCTCCATGTGACTGCCCCCCCCCCCCCCCCCCCCCCCCCCCCCCCTACCCCCCCCCCAACCCCCCCCCCCCCCCCCCCCCCCCCCCCCCCCCCCCCCCCCCTCCCCCCCCCCCCTCCCCTCCCCCCCTCCCCCCCCCCCCCCCCCCCCCCCCCCCCCCCTCCCCCCCCCCCCCCCCCCCCCCCCCCCCTCCCCCCCCCCGCCCCCCCCCCCCCCCCCCCCCCTCCCCCCCTCCCCCCCTCCCCCCCCCCCCCCCCCCCCCCCCCATCCCGCCCCCCTTTCATTCAGTACCAATAATACCAATTGTTTGTTGTGGTTAAACCCCCCTTTTTTACATGATGGGGTAACCCTCCCCCCCCCCCCCCCCCCCCTTTCCCCCCCCCCCCCCCCCCAGCCCTCCCCCTTAGTTGCTTTTTTATGACATGCATGGTAAGGGAACCCTTTTTCCCCCCCCCTCCCCCCTCCCCCCCCTCCCCCCCCCCCCCTATTCTTTGCTCCCCTTTTGGCATTTCAGTGGACTCCCCCCCCCCTAAACAGTTTTGATTCCCCCCCACCCCCCCGCCCCCCCTCCCCCCCCCTGATGTTACTAGATGTTTGCCGTATGACCTAGCGCTTCCCCCTCAAGTTCCCGTTACTGTAACCAGATGCAAGACAAAATTAAAATACTTGATGAAAATATCGCAGCTGGTGGGTCTGAAAATACCCCCCAGGGAGAAAAACAGAGATAATGATAATAAATGCAAGACTGATTTTACTGCAATAAACTCCACAAACAAGATGTTAGAAACATACATTACAACTTGGAAGCATCATAGATGCAGCTGGAGGGACAGACAATTGATATCAAAATAAGAATACAAAAGGCCAGATAGAGAAACTTTCATTGCCTTGGAAAAAATATGGAGATTAAAACAAATCAGGCCCAACACAACCAATCTGAATTTTCGATGCAAATGTTAAACCAGTCCTATTGTATGGTCTGAAAAACATGGAGAACAACAAAAATAATAGCCAACAATCAAAGATTTTACAAAAACTTTATTTGTTGCATGAGAATAGGAGGTGCCACCTTTTTGTTTTTTTTCAAATTTTTATTCTTGAAACATTTTTTTTTTTTGAGCTAAACCAATCCAAAAGCAATAGGCTACAGATTTTCATAACTGGATGCTTGCATACAATAGAAGGATTGAAGAAGTTTATGACCAGAATCATTCATGTTAATTAATGACAAAACTAGACCAGCATGCACCCCCCAACTCCCCCCCAAATGTTAACCAGGGGTTGCATGCACCTTCTGGGGTTGCAAGACCATCCTAGATTGACCTGGGGAAGGCAAATTCTGCCGACATGCTAATTGTATTGAAGGGGGGGGGGGGTCAAATGAATAACCATGGGGGGGGTGGTAGGGGGGGATTTTCACAACAACTGCATTTGATAAAACACAACTACTTAACCTTTTCATACAAATCAAATGTATTTGTAAAAAATAGAACATTGACAACACAAATTAAATACCGAACTTTAGTCACATGTTGTAAATAACATTTTCTCAAAATACACTTTTATTTATTTATTTATTTTTTTTTTTGCTTTCTGGCAAATTTTATGAGCTAGAAGATAATGGGGTGTGAGGCTTGGGAAGATTTTGTAAGGGGTTGCAAGGCTTCTTAAGATGCAGTAAAGGGGTGCTAAGCTCCATAACATGTTGTAAAGTGGTGTGGACCCTCTAAAAGGTTGAGAAGCACTAAGCTAGACAAACACCAGTTGAATAAAAAATGAGAAGAAAAAGCTGGAAATGGACAGGACACAATTTGAGAAAACCTGTTGATAGCATTACAAGACAATCCTTGTTCTGGCATGTCCAGGCTGAGAGACATAGAGGAGGACCAAAGAACACGACTGGAGACAGACAGGAAGGGGATGAAGAAGACATGGAAGAACCTTCAGCACGTGACAGAGAGGCTTGACATAAGTTTGTTGATGACCTTGGCTCCTGTGGGAGTTCAAAGGTGAAAGAAGACGAAGAGGCCAATAATACACCATCATTTTTCAGTGGATTGTTTATTTGATTCGTACACGGTTTGTGTGAAAGTCATTCCTTACCTGTGTTAATCTTACTTTTTACTGTTTTCTCTTTTAATAAAAATCTCTAGGTCAGTCAGCTATTCTAGCTGAGGAAAGGGACATAATATATTAATTTATTGCAGCATGGAAATTCAATGAAAAATCTAAAGCCAAACAAAAGTGTTGTAAATGGAGCATATACTACTAGAAGAACACATCTAGTTAATTAATAAAGTTAGCATCTGTTGTCATTTACTCAGTCTAGGAGACACCATCTGCTAGTGTTACGCAGTCAACTTAATGGTGTTGTTACATCCAGTAGCTAGTTGACTGATGAATCTTGACGACTAAAATAACTGATGAATAATGTTTACAGAGTTGGCTTGTTCCGCTAACTGATTAAACTGTTATAATCAAATGACTGGTTATTTTGATCTGTTGAATTTCTGTGGGTGACAATTAACGAGTTTGTTTGTTCTGACAGACCTATTACTCTGACCAGTACAGGCATACCTCGCTAATATGGTGGGTTAGGTTCCAGATCCAAATATCGCCTTAAAGCGAATCACAGCCTTTTTTTTCACTTGCCAGTGCATATAAAAGTCTAAAAACATGTTTACACTATCTTTTATTAAGTGCGCAATAGCACTAGGCCTTAAAAAAATGATGCAAAAGTCAAAATAATAAATGTTACAAAATGCAACAGTACTGCATTCAAAAGTTCAATAACCTTTAGCTCCCCAAAAAGCATAGACCTTCAGCAAACACATGCCAAGTCCTCCTGTCACGTGACATAGGCCTTCAACAAACACATGCCAAGTCCTCCTGTCACGTGACATAGGCCTTCAACAACCACGTGCCATGTCCTCCTGTCACGTGACATCACCTCAAGTTCTTTCTACATCTTCCTCATCATTTTCACTTCTGTCTCTAGTTCTCTTCTCCTTGTGTTTTTTGGTCTATCTCTGCCTTTCTTTTCCTGGGAATTGCAGAACAAGGACTGCCTTGTAATGCTATCAACAGGTTTCCTCAATGTGTGTCCTATCTATCGCCAGCGTCTTCTTGTCATCTCTTGTTCCACTGGCCCTTGTCTGGTTCTTGTCATCAGTTCCATATTGGTGACCTTGTCATACCATTTCAGTCCTTCTGTTCTATGCAAGCACCTATTTATGAAAGTCGTTTTTGTCGTTCTTCATGTTTCAGAACCACACAATAGGACTGACTTGACATCTTGAATATTTGTATCTTTGTGTTTGATTTGATTTCTCTTAATCTCTATTAAAAGCTCCTCTTGTTTTTTGTACTCTTATTTTGATATCATTGTCTGTCCCTCCAATTTTGTCTATATTGCTGCCAAGATATGTGTATGATTCTACATCTTGAAGTGGTGTTGAAGAAACAGCCTTGTTGTCATTTCTTGCATTTATTCTCATTATCTTTGTCTTTTCCTTGTGTATTTTCAGACCCACTCATTGAATATTTTCATTTTGTCTTTCATCTGATTATTGGTTTGGGACAAGAGCCATGTCATCAGTAAAAATCTAGATCATAGAGCTGTTTGGCCAGATTCCATTGGATTCCATTTCTTTTGTGTGACATCGATGTTTTCATAACCCATTCTATTGCTAGTAGTAGCAGGGGGACTCCATAATGCCTCATCAATTTTCAAAGTGATTCTCTGTCCACACTGTGTAATGCCTTTTCACAGTCCAGAAATCCAATGTGTAGCGGTGAATTTCATTCCAGACTTTGCTCAACTGTTAATTTGCTATGTGGCTATCTGATCTGTACAGTATCAGTTTTGCCGCATTGTCTGCATGTGGATTCTTTAACTCTTTGATTCCATAATTATTTTCCACCCTGTGCCATAATTATTTTTTGAAGAATTCTAAACGGTGAAGTGTACTGACTTTTAGTATAAATTTTATGTTAATCTTTTTCTGTGAACATGTACTTATTATATACCAAACTGTAGGGAAATGGATAGAGAATTGTAATATATAATGTCTTTGGTAGTATTAACACAAGTATGTTCGGTTTCGGTATACTTAAAAAATTTTGCATGTAAAATTAAAAATCACTAAAAAGTTAACTGTAGAATACGATCTTACCAAAGACAAATTACTATTTGTAGCGAGATTTGGTAAACACTTGCTTGGTTGTAGCGCGACACGCCCACGCGACACCCACACACACCAGCGCAAGGTCAGCGCTGCGGTCTTTCTTTGAAGTTGGTAGACAGCGGAAATGTGACTTACGGTTAAAAGCCATACAGTATTACTGAAGAATGAGGAAATAGCTATATAGGAATGTATGGCCGACTTTAAAAGTTTGCATTTACTGGACATTAAATTATTCACTACAGGAGAACGCATGGTTGGAATAATATTAAATAAATATAACTCAACAAAGGAGATAGGCTAGGAATTATATCCAAAAGGATATTATTCAAATATAAATAGTTTTAAAGATAATTAATATTTTTCACCTTCATCACATCGGCTAAAAGTTAGCTAATAATCTTTAAAAATTTATTACACTAACAAGCCTCAACGGAATTGTATAAAACTTATATGTAATGAAAGCCCCATATGGGGAAAAGGAAATGATATATAGGAAGGAAGGAAGGAGATAAGTGTGTGAGTGACAGAAGAGAAAAAACGAGTACAGGAAAAGCACAGATTGTTTCAAATAGCTTCAAAACAGGAGATGAAACTAAAATCTTTTGGGGAATTTGGGAGCTGCTTTCTCGTACGCGCGAGAGACTGAAATATAAGGACAGAGCGGCGCATTGTAAATCACACACCAAATCCAGAAGCCAGAGTGAGAAACTGGAGGACAGCCTCTGCAAGAAAAGTTCTATTTTCACGCTGCATGCAGGGCAGATTAAGTTAAGCCAATACAGTCTCACCGTGAGCTTATTAATCCTAAGAGGGTATGTAAGTTTATTAAAAAATATATGTATTACTAATATCATTTTATTTCAGATTTTATATCTGATTGATTGTAGCAGATATAATAAAAAAGGGAATGACGCTAACCAGAGATAACCTTCACCGGCATTGTCAGGAAGCATAACCATTAATTGGTTAGCCAAATATATTATGGCTAATTCTTGCCTGGAAGCTTACGACATACCAGCAAGTACATAAGTGACTTGACATCCATAAGTGGAAGGCAAAGGTTATATCGTACCCATGTATCATAACATGTGATTTATTCATGTATATTGTTAATTCTGCACCTTATACATTATCTTATCATGCTATCTCTGTAATATACTACCATGATTCATTCATTTACATACAAACACTGAAGACATGGTCGCATCATGAACAGCAGAGGGTGGTGAGATTGTTAGAACAATGGCCACCTATTACTTCTTGTTCCAGGTTTTTATGATCAATGTTTATGATCATTCCTGATCGAGAAACTAAAGACTTGAAGAAGTTGATCCAGCTCACTGAAGCCTAGAGGTCAACCAAACTTCAACACCTTAGTCCCCCGTAGTTATAGGGCGGGCTGAAGGAAAGTCTTCCGTACTCCAGTGTGTCGGAGGAACCTCGAGCAGACGTGGATAAAGTTGAGTTTATATATTTCCATCCAACAAATCCTGTGAGCAGTTCTAAAACGACTTTCTAATGATGAAAACTAGATGGCAAGAGATAATGTGACAAACTTGTTTTATAAATTCAGTGGAAGATAAATCCAAGACTTTTTCTATTAGTTATTTTAATTTGTAACTGTAAATAATCATACATTTTACCATCTTCCAACACCCATTTATCATTACAAGAATATATAGATGTACATAATAAATTGGATAATTGTACTCATTTGACTTGTTAAATTTTTAACTGTTAAATTTTGAGTTACTTTTTCTAATTTAATTATAATATCACATAGGGTTACGATAGCGAAGTAGCATCTTATACTTCTGAAGCCTAAATCTATTGTCCAGCTCAGAGTATTCACAGCTGTAACTCACTTGTGATACCAGTGTACTTCTCGGGCACTGGAACTTCATACTTTCTGGAGAGAGATTCTACTTCTGCTCTACCACTACTATCATACTAGGAAAACCTTTCGCTACATTGGGGGCTCTTTCGCGGGATATTATTTTGTATCCTGGGCCACTATCTATGTATTCTTCTATCTTGAGCCACAAATAGTTTGTAAAAATAAAATTTTTTTTTTTGGAAAAAATTCTAAAAACTTAGAAATTTGTTTGTAATAGTAGTACCATTGAGTACGAAGTAAATAGGAAACGCTCACAAGGTTTTAAGGATTTGTCTTGTTCAAAGTAATTAATTGATTTTAATTAAGTTAGTTTGTTAGTGAAGATAAAATTATATACCCTCTGGTAAGTAAGCATCATGGCTGAATTGGTGAAGTTTAGAGCTGCGATTATGCAGGAAGGAAAAGACTTGGGTATGACAGGAGATGCTCTAATTCGATATATCACAACTGAAGTGGATAAATATTTAGATAGAGAGACCAAAAGAATGGAAGTTGAGGCTGAAGCTAAGAAATTAGAGGCAGAAAGAGAGACCAAAAGAATGGAAGTTGAGGCTGAAGCTAAGAAATTAGAGGCAGAAAGAGAGACTAAAAGAATGGAAGTTGAGACTGAAGCTAAGAAATTAGAAGCAGAGAGAGAAGCCAAAAGACTGGAAAGAGAAGAAAAGAGACTAATTTTGGAAGCTGAAGAAAGAAGGTTACAAAGAGCGCATGAGTTAAGTTTAAAGGAACTTGAACTCCAGGGAGCAGCTAGCAATCATGGTGCTAGCTCACCTCACTCTGAGAGTAGCTCCAACCATAGCGCGGCAAATGGAGCCATGAGTTTCCACCTGGATCCATTTATTGAAAAAGAGGACGCCATTGAGTCGTACCTGGATAGATATGAGAGACTGGCCTCTACCTATGGATTGGAAAAGGAAAAATGGAGCCTTAAGCTATCTCAGGGGTTGAGGGGAGTTTCATACGATGTTTATTTAAAACTCTCAAAAGAAGACCAGGAAGATTATGAAATCTTAAAACAAGCTTTACTGGTCAGGTACGAAAAGAATTCTGAATCTTATAGAAAGAGATTCCGAACTGCTAAGCTACTTCCAGGAGAAAACTATCACCAGTTTTCTGCCAGATTGGAAACTTATCTGACAAAATGGATTAGCTTAGGAAAGTGTCAAGATATAAAAGAAATGGTCATGATGGAGCAACTGAGAGAATCCATGCCTCAAGAAATGAGAAAATTTCTTATGGAACAAGGAGCTGAGAGATTGGAAGATATTTTAACCATGGCTGAAAGATATCAAGCAGCTCAGTCAGAAGTATCAGGAAATAAGAAGAAGCAGGGTGAGAACTTCAAACCTTCACAAAACTTTACCAACTATGAACACAGGGACAATTCCAACAAGAACAAACACAGAACTGATTATAAAGACAAAAACCCTCTAGGATCAGAAAAGAAACCTCCAAGAAAGGAAGGAAAGTGGTGTAAATCTTGCCAAATGAGTAACCACAATACTGCGGAATGCAGACGGAAAAACCCTCCTCATCACGCTGCATGCCTTACAACAGAGAACAAGGGAAGGAAGGACTGGCAGATAGTCAGAATGACCTCCATCATCCCCCTGTCTGTGAGGAAGTGACCTTGAATGGCACCCAAGTACTGTGCTTATATGATACAGGCTTGGACTTTGACTCAGTAGTGTGCTCTTCTCTGGTGAGTCCGGAACAGATAACCACAGAAACAGTGGAAATCAGAGGACCAGTCAAGGGAGCAGGAACCATGACACTGCCCATAGCCCGAATCAACATAAGATCTCGCTATGTGGAAGGAGAGATCAAAGCAGCAGTGATGGACAACCCTATCTACCCATTAATACTGGGATGTAGATATGTCTTTCTAGGAGAACCTATAAGACCCATAGTGATGGCAACAGTCCAGACCAGGGCAAGCTCTAAGAAAGAGGAGGACACTATCATCAATACTCATCCAGAAGAGATGAGAAAGGCTCAAACTGCTGACAGTACATTGAAGCCTTGCTTTGGCAAATTACCTAAAAGCCATAACCCTCCAGAGAAAGGAGACTTATATATGAAAAAAGGCCTACTATATAGAAAAGCTGGAACAGGACCAAAAGGACATGGACAGCTTGTAGTGCCAAAATCATACAGGGAGCAGGTTATGAAGCTAGGACATGCTATACCCTTCAGTGGACATATGGGAATAGGGGCCACTGGACAACGGATAGCCTGTCACTACTTTTGGCCAGGGATCACAGAGGACATAAAGAGGTATGTGAGATCCTGTCCAGAATGCCAAAGAGTAGCTCCTAAACATAGGACTGCACCAGCAACACTGGGAGAAATGCCCATCATGGGAACGCCCTTCGAACGTGTTGCCGTGGATATTGTTGGACCCCTCAGTAGGACCAAGAAGAGAAATGCATATATCTTAACCTTGGTCGATACTTGCTCTATGTGGGGAGAGGCAGTAGCAATGTCATCGATAGATTCGAAACATGTGGCAGAGGCACTGTTAACAATATTCACCCGATTAGGTTTCCCACATCAAATATTGACTGACAATGGTTCTCAGTTTAGGGGAAAGCTAACACAAGAAGTATTCAGGTTATTTCAAGCTAGACATTATCACTGTAGCCCGTACCACGCCCAAGGGAATGGTCAAGTAGAGCGGTTCAATGGCACGCTCATTTCAATCCTTAGAAAGTTGGCTAGTGAGAAACCTGAAACTTGGGACACATACTTACCCTCAGCACTATTTGCCTATAGGGAAGTCCCACATAACTCCACAGGATTGGCTCCAGCTACATTGTTGTTTGGACGACCAATCAAAGGTCCACTGGAAGCATTGTTGCGGACATGGACTGATGAAAAAGCAGAAGAAACCGTGACTTCTTCATACCAATACGTCAACGAGTTGACATCTCGATTGAAAACAAGTTGGAAACTGGCAAATGATAACTTGAGACAGGCCAGGAGGAAGCAGGCTGCTTACTACAATAAAACAGCAAAAGATAGGGAACTTGAGGTGGGAGAAAAGGTTCTGTTACTGTTGCCCAGCAGCAATAATAAATTGCAAATTGGATGGCAGGGACCCTACGTCATATTGGAAAAACTTTCCCGGACCAACTATAAGATTGACAAGAAAGGAAAGGAGAAGGTGTATCATGTCAACCTTCTTAAAAAGTATTATGACAGGGAAGCATCAGAAGTTGCCCATATCATGACCCTGGCCATTGCAACAGAAATGCAGGATGAACCAATTTCCTCCATGGAATACCCCCTATCAACTACGGAAAGCTATGCTCAGGTTAATGTGAGTGAACATTTAACTCTTGAGCAGAGGAAAAAGGTTCAGGAGGTGTTAGAAATCCATGCTGATGTACTCACAGATAAGCCGGGGTGTACTAATCTGTTAGAGTATGACATGACGATTACTGACCCTACACCAGTTTGTATGCGGACATACCCTATACCTTATGCTAAAGGACAGGCACTCAAGGATGAGATTGATTATCTCTTAAAAGAGAAAATTATTTCAAAGTCTGAATCTCCCTACAGCTCAAGTGTGGTGCTATTAAGGAAGCCTAGTGGTGAACACAGGTTATGCATTGATTATAGGAAACTAAATGCTATCACTGAATCTCAGGTAGACCCATTACCTGACACCAATCAGTTGTTTGCTACATTGAGTAAGGCTCGGTATTTTTCAAAAGTAGATCTAAGCAAGGGATACTACCAAATACCAGTGAAACCAGAAGTTAGGAAACTGTTAGCCTTTAGTACACCGGATGGACATTACGAGTTCAATGTACTCCCATTTGGTTTAAAGAATGCTCCAAGTATCTTCACCAGAATGATGAGGAAATTGTTGGAACCATTACAAAATCCTCATATCACCAACTTCATGGATGATATTCTGATTGCTACCACTACATTCGAGGAACACGTAGTAGCACTCTCCATGTTGTTAGGTAGATTAAGAGAAACGGGATTGACAGCACGCCCAACTAAGTGTCATATTGGATGTGAGACATTGGAATTTTTAGGTCACACTATCTCTACAGGGCAAATGTCTCCGGACCCAAAGAATGTAGAGAAAATGAGAAAAGCACCAAGACCACAAACTAAGAAGGATGTAAGATCCTTTGTGTCACTGTGCGGGTTTTATCAGAAATATATACCCCATTTTAACTCATTGTGCGCGCCATTAACCGACTTAACCAAAAAAGGTCAGCCGGATAAAATACAATGGACTGTGGAGTGTGAACAGGCTTATACAGAGTTGAAAAATAAGCTGACAAATAAACCTATCCTTGCCCTTCCCGATCTCACACAAGAATTCGTACTAAGAACGGATGCTAGCAATGTAGGCATCGGAGCAACATTACTACAGCGGGCAGACACACCGCCACATATGCTATTACCAGTAGCTTTTGCCAGTAGAAAGTTAAATACAGCTGAGAGAAATTATTCTACCGTTGAACGTGAATGCCTCGCTTTGGTCTGGTCGATCAACAAATTCGCCCCTTTTCTTTACGGGAAACACTTCATTGTGGAAAGTGATCACCAGCCTTTGATGTTTTTAGCAGTGTCTAAAAAATTAAATTCACGACTTTTAAGGTGGAGTTTACTGTTATCTCCATATTCGTTCAATGTGAGATACATACCAGGACGGGACAATCTTGGACCCGATTTTTTAAGTAGGCATCCTATCAAAGGAGATATAGAGAAACAGAAAATTAAGGAGGAACTGCAGCATGTGTTACCAAAAAGTTAACCGTGCAGGCACTGTTTTAAAGAAGAGGGCTCTGTAGCGAGATTTGGTAAACACTTGCTTGGTTGTAGCGCGACACGCCCACGCGACACCCACACACACCAGCGCAAGGTCAGCGCTGCGGTCTTTCTTTGAAGTTGGTAGACAGCGGAAATGTGACTTACGGTTAAAAGCCATACAGTATTACTGAAGAATGAGGAAATAGCTATATAGGAATGTATGGCCGACTTTAAAAGTTTGCATTTACTGGACATTAAATTATTCACTACAGGAGAACGCATGGTTGGAATAATATTAAATAAATATAACTCAACAAAGGAGATAGGCTAGGAATTATATCCAAAAGGATATTATTCAAATATAAATAGTTTTAAAGATAATTAATATTTTTCACCTTCATCACATCGGCTAAAAGTTAGCTAATAATCTTTAAAAATTTATTACACTAACAAGCCTCAACGGAATTGTATAAAACTTATATGTAATGAAAGCCCCATATGGGGAAAAGGAAATGATATATAGGAAGGAAGGAAGGAGATAAGTGTGTGAGTGACAGAAGAGAAAAACGAGTACAGGAAAAGCACAGATTGTTTCAAATAGCTTCAAAACAGGAGATGAAACTAAAATCTTTTGGGGAATTTGGGAGCTGCTTTCTCGTACGCGCGAGAGACTGAAATATAAGGACAGAGCGGCGCATTGTAAATCACACACCAAATCCAGAAGCCAGAGTGAGAAACTGGAGGACAGCCTCTGCAAGAAAAGTTCTATTTTCACGCTGCATGCAGGGCAGATTAAGTTAAGCCAATACAGTCTCACCGTGAGCTTATTAATCCTAAGAGGGTATGTAAGTTTATTAAAAATATATGTATTACTAATATCATTTTATTTCAGATTTTATTTCTGATTGATTGTAGCAGATATAATAAAAAAGGGAATGACGCTAACCAGAGATAACCTTCACCGGCATTGTCAGGAAGCATAACCATTAATTGGTTAGCCAAATATATTATGGCTAATTCTTGCCTGGAAGCTTACGACATACCAGCAAGTACATAAGTGACTTGACATCCATAAGTGGAAGGCAAAGGTTATATCGTACCCATGTATCATAACATGTGATTTATTCATGTATATTGTTAATTCTGCACCTTATACATTATCTTATCATGCTATCTCTGTAATATACTACCATGATTCATTCATTTACATACAAACACTGAAGACATGGTCGCATCATGAACAGCAGAGGGTGGTGAGATTGTTAGAACAATGGCCACCTATTACTTCTTGTTCCAGGTTTTTATGATCAATGTTTATGATCATTCCTGATCGAGAAACTAAAGACTTGAAGAAGTTGATCCAGCTCACTGAAGCCTAGAGGTCAACCAAACTTCAACACCTTAGTCCCCCGTAGTTATAGGGCGGGCTGAAGGAAAGTCTTCCGTACTCCAGTGTGTCGGAGGAACCTCGAGCAGACGTGGATAAAGTTGAGTTTATATATTTCCATCCAACAAATCCTGTGAGCAGTTCTAAAACGACTTTCTAATGATGAAAACTAGATGGCAAGAGATAATGTGACAAACTTGTTTTATAAATTCAGTGGAAGATAAATCCAAGACTTTTTCTATTAGTTATTTTAATTTGTAACTGTAAATAATCATACATTTTACCATCTTCCAACACCCATTTATCATTACAAGAATATATAGATGTACATAATAAATTGGATAATTGTACTCATTTGACTTGTTAAATTTTTAACTGTTAAATTTTGAGTTACTTTTTCTAATTTAATTATAATATCACATAGGGTTACGATAGCGAAGTAGCATCTTATACTTCTGAAGCCTAAATCTATTGTCCAGCTCAGAGTATTCACAGCTGTAACTCACTTGTGATACCAGTGTACTTCTCGGGCACTGGAACTTCATACTTTCTGGAGAGAGATTCTACTTCTGCTCTACCACTACTATCATACTAGGAAAACCTTTCGCTACACTATTGTAGACAATAAAACTTTCTTTTTAGTCTTCAAACATCAAGTTAATCCATATACAAAGTAAAAAAAACATGCTTATAGCCACAATTAGTACATTTAGTGTTATCCACACCAGTTTTTCTGTGGTCCTTTGTAAGAAAAAAATAAATTATGCAATCGTGCATTACGTAATTTTCAAACAAATAAAGAAGAATAACAGCATATAAAAACTTTTTTACTCTTGTTTAATGTTTTAATAGTATCCCTAGCTTCATCTTCTACCAAGAACTAGTGATTAGATGTTAGTTTTGTTGCTTTTTGATCGGACAAGAATATGACTATGCCCACTCATCAACTAAATATAGTGTGTCTAGCTTTTCTGCACAGATTCCATATTTTGACAACAAACTGTGACTACCAAACAATCATCATCAATGTCAGCAATGTTTCAAGGTAGTTTGACACAATTATTTGCTTAGGAGACTTAGAAAATGTAAATATAAAGCATGACATATTTCTCTAGCAATAACAATGAAAAATGCAAACACGTGAATCTTCACAAAAATTGTGATAATAACATTAAAACACGCACAAGTGCTGATTAACTACAGTCAAATTAGTTGTTTAAATAGTAGCGGAAGTCATTCTACGAATTTTAATATATGAACTACATTAAACGGACGATTTTTAGGGTCTATTCATGATAAACTAAACACCACGCTGTGAGCGTTGCTCTGGCACGGCGCGTTGAATTTTGCAACGCTCAGAGCATTGGTCTGGAGTCAAAGAGTTAAATCTCTCAAGGATGATGATGTTTATAATTTTTTTCTGTCACTGTTAGTAACATTATTCCTCTTTAATTTTTGCATTCAAGTAAATCTCCCTTGCTAGGCAACTTGACTAGATTTCATTCCTTCCATCTGCTGGTATTTCTTCTCTCTCCCAGATTTTACCAAGTAATTTGTATAATACAAGGTATCTCTGAAGTGGTGTCATATCTGCTTTGATGGCCTCTGCTGTAATGCCAACTGGACAAGCTGCATTTCTGTTTGTTTGAAGCTTTATTTCACCCAGAGATTCAGATGAATAAATGATAAATCCTGGTATCAACTCGGATACTCAGTACTTGCATTTCTCTTCATCTAAATAATACACATTCCACAGAAAAAACTTGTGCCAGACACATCTGGACACCTCAAAGGACTCACTCAAAAGAATATTGTAACCTGTCTGGTATTGTTGGCAGCACAGTTTTTTTTCTAACATGTTGTTTCTGCTATGATGTTGAGTTTACCTTCTAATGGAAGAATTGTGAACTGGGACTGTTGAAGTAATAATTCCCAGTGAGTCAACTTTGAGCTCCTTGATTTAGAAGATTGCAAAAATAGCAAAGGTCGATGATCTTTCTGAAGTAGAAATGCGACCGTATCAGGCATCTGGACGATTTCTACACTGCTCATACAATAGCCAAGCATTCCCTTTTAATAGTTGAGTAGTTTATCTCAGCCGTAACTCCATATCATCGTCATCATTGTCACCATCATTCATCAGTCGTCAGTCATCATCATCATTCCATCCATCCATCATCATCCAATCATCAATCATCATCAATCATCCACCACCACCACCTGTCATGTGACATCAGGTCAAGGTCATTCCATGTTTTCTTTATCCCCTTTATGTCTGTCTCCAGTCCTCTTCTCCACCTGTCCCCTGGCCTCCCTCCACCTCTCTTACCCAGGGGACTACAGAACAAAGATTTGCTTTGTAATTCTATCAACAGGCCTTCTCAACGCGTGTCCTATCCATCTGCAGTGTCCCCTCATCTCCTACTGCACAGGCACTTTGATGCGGGTTGATTTGGGTTGATTTCTTTAGTTCCCATTGATGCCGAGAATCTGTTCTTTAACTTCTTTATTATATTGCGAGTGCATTAGACTCTCCATGCTTGAACACTCGTAATTAATCTGGCCTCGTGAGTACCGTCCAGGGGAATCCTTAAACATTCTTATAGGGTAGTTGTTCAACTACAAATATGGCCATTCAAACACATCCTCCCTGGCCCGCACATAGGTACTCAATAAATAAAGCTCAACTGCGTTGAACGCTTTACAATGTTTAATAAACATTCTGCTCAGCTATCATAAGCCCATCTTTAATACTGTCTGTACTCTGGTACTGCATACAGTTTATTTGAAACTTGTAACACTTACGTACACATTGAATCTTCAGTCACTCTGCATAAGGAATAAACTGACATTATACACGGAGGTGTATGTATAATTCAGTTGGTGGTAAATTAGCATGCAGGTGAATACTAAAAATGCACAAGGCATAGACACAAATCATTATATAGTCCTATCGGACACAAGCCAACTACACAGTCCACAGGACACACGCCGAATGCCGGTTCAAGACGCTTTCTTGTCCCACATTCAAAAATTACGTCTGCTCCAAAGTGAGCAGAAGTCAAGACGTCACTTCCTGAAACCAAGGACTACTGTCCGTACACAAATAACCAGGAAGTGATTGTATAAAACCAATGTTATGATATTTAAACATAACATTTACTCCCCTCTCCTCTAAAATAATGAAAAGGAACTTTTCATTATTTCCGTCGCAAAGTCCACAAAATCACTGGAGTCACCAGATGACAATATCAATACTTCCAGCTGTCAATATTTATATAGCACCTAGATCTGTGCTCCATACTTGACAATTAGACACGCAAGGTGTGGCATTTAGTAATGAAATTACCAAACCCTTTGTCTATATAGAAGACATCTCTTTTGGCACAAATGTGAGGTCACCATAATAATAATAAGACAACGTGGAAAAAAGTCAATATATGTCAGTCAAGGCACTCATACAGCACACCATGTCAACAAACACCTTATGTCATGTCAGTCATGTAAGTCTCCCTATCTATCAATACAATGCATAATTAGCACTCAAAGAGACATCATATGAGGCAGACAAATCAATTCATAATGAGTGACTGTGACAATATGTCAAAATAGTTATTAATATTTGTATGTATGTAATCTCATGTGATGACTGACCATGTCACTGAATGTATTGTGAAAATATATTATGTGATATATGAACACAATAAAGTATTAAGTTACACTATGTATGAAACACTCTTGTGGTTTTCATCAATTAATCAATTATTGTTATTATTTATTTAATGTTACTGATAAATGTTTATCCTTGGTGAATCAACATAATTACAATACACGTAGTTTTGAAAAAAACAGTTCCTTGAGATCTTTAATTTTCATGCCTTCACATATTATCCTTGTAGATGCAAAGTCATTTTCACATGTAGGCATGAAAAAGTTCGTTGAGATAAGTAGTTTTCACGTATTCCGACTGTTGATGTTAGTCTTCCACGCAATAGTAACATACTTGAAAGGCACTGTCATTCTTTATAGCACTTTCCATTTTGCTCCATTCTTCTCTAAGTCCAAGTTGAGGCGCAATTTCTTTGTTGTGTCCCCTTTGAATCGCCAGAATAAGCATTTCTGAGTTATTTCCCTTTTTCTGTTAGTAGCAGTCATTTTAATGGGAAAGTTAATAAATAATTCAAGAAATCTGTCTTGAACCACACGAATTGACGTTATATATTGCAAATAGTTATTCTATAACGTGCATGCAGTATGAAAGTAGTGTCATTGAACCACTGCCTTAGAAGTATCATGATAAGCAGGATGACATGTAAGTTGACTTCAGTTGCATAGAAAAACATCATCATCATGCTGCTTGGCAGACTGTCTGTAATTTGGCAACTTGTTTCTATACATGAAGATGCATTTTGGCAGTAGTTCTTTGAAGTATGTGCCACACATGTCAACACATGGAATATGTTTCAATTCATATAGAGTTATAGTTGTGACATAATTCTTGACTTGTTAAAGGCAATATAACGTATGTTTGATACTACACATGAGTTGAACGAGAATTTGAGGTGTCAACAGGAACCAGTGGATGTTTCATACACCTGGATAATACGTCGGCCATAACATTCAAGCTTCTTTTGATGGGTTGAATATGATAATCGTATGGTTGAAGAGCCAGTGAGGCACGAGCCGATCTTTCATTCTTAAATCGTGCTGTTTTAAGGTAAGATAAGGCTCTCTGATCAGTCTCCAGTCGGAAACGTGCTCCAAGAAGGTATCTCTGTAACTTGGAGAAGCAAAAGACAAGCGCCAACAATTCCCTTTCAATGATCGGATAACGTTGCTCAGTAGGCGTAAGCTTTCTGCTTACGTAAAGTGTAGGATGGAGACAGCCATTCCATTCTTGTAATAACGCTCCTCCAATGGAAGATTTGGACGCGTCGACCCTGAGGGTAAAGTGTTTGGAAGGATCAGGCAATCTCAATATAGGCATTTTTGAAAACAAACATTTAAGGTTATATAAAGCCACACAACATTCTTGCCTGCAAATAAATTTGTTTGGGGAATCTTTTTTCACAAGTGACGATAATACAGATGTAATATCTGCAAAATTAAGAATAAATTTGCGATAAAAATTAAGTAGACCGAGAATACTCCTAACCTGTTTTTTGGTTTTAGGGACATCAAGGTTTAGAATTCTAGAGATAGTCGAATCCTCTGTTTTCAAGAAACCTCTTCCTACTTTATATCCCAAAAAGGAAATTTCTTGAAATCCAACTTTGGTTTTAGATGGACGTGCAGATAAGTTATGAAGACGTAAAGTATTAAGTAAGGATTGAATACCTTCTAGATGCTCATCCCATGATCGATGAAACAAACAGATGTCATCTATGTAAGTAATGAGATCTTCTCTATCGTAGAATAGTCTTTGCATCATGCGAACGAAGGTCGCAGGAGCGTTTACCAATCCAAAAGACATATAATTGAACTCAAATAGACCTAAGGGAGTTGCAAAGGCAGTATAAGGCTTGGATTTTTCCGTTAATGGCACTTGCCAATAGCCTTTTGAGAGGTCAAATTTCGAGAAAAATGTAGCAGAAACTAATCTATCTAATAAAGATTCTAAGACAGGGAGAGGTTCAGCATCATGGATAGTTACATAATTTAAACATCTAAAATCTATGCATATGCATATAGATTTGTCTTTTTTCCGAATCAAGACCATCGGAAAACTATAAGGGGAATGAGATGCAGAAATGATATCTAATTTCACCATCTGTTCTAGTTCCTCTTTAACTTGAGACTGTAAATGTATAGGTATGGGATAGGGTTTCAACTTAATAGGTTGAAGATCAGTGAGAATGATATCATGTTCGATAATATCAGTGTGTCCTGGAATGTCAGTAAGGACATCAGCAAAAGAAAGTAGTAATTGAGTAGCTTGTTCTTTCTGAACAGCCGACAAAGTTGAAGATATAGCAACATCTTTCCAACTTTCAGTAGATAAAACGTGAACACTAGGTAACACCAAAAGTGACTCCTTTCCGTCATACAAATCAGAATTTTCTTCCTGTATCACACCTAAAGAAGAATGACGACTGACAGATTCATCAAGAGCTTCAAAAACTGGTCTAAGATGTGGTGGACGTGTATGAAACTGCTGCAACATATTGATATGAAAAGTTTTTTCTTATTCATTTACTGAAACAATATAATCAACATCAGACAGTTTCTCCACAATCCTATAAGGTCCTCTCCACGAAACTAATAGTTTGTTATCTTTCCTGGGTAATAATACGTATGCTTCATCACCCGGCCAAAGTTGGCGTAATTTGCGGTTTTGGTTGACAAACAACCTCGCCTTAAGCTTTGCCTTTTCGGATGAATCTACCACTATTTGGCATGCGTTTATTATTTTTTTTCTTAGATTGACCACATATTGGTATGAGGTTTGAACCTCTTCATTCATATCAGCTCCAATTAATAGCTGTTTTAATATAGACATTGGGCCTCTTGGTTTGGCGCCAAAAACTAACTCGAATGGACTAAAGCCAGTATGCTCATTTTTCACTTCTCTATAAGCAAATAAAATTGCCGGCAGGACTCTGTCCCAATTTTGTGGATATTTCATGGTAACTTTATGTAACATTTGTTTTATGGATCTATTGAGAACTTCAATTTTCCCATTGGACTGTGGATGATAGATTGAACTAAGAGATCTCTCAATCCCAAACATATCCATTACCTGTTTCATAGCATCTGAAACTAATTGAGTTCCCCTGTCAGATAAAATATTTTCAGGAAAACCTATACGGCTAAAAATCAAAAATAATGCATCAGCAATATCCACTGTTGTAATGGTTTTTAATGGTATAGCTTCCGGCCAGCGTGTGCACATATCAATGCAGGTTAACACATATTGATGACCTCTGGCTGACGTTACCTTTAAAGGGCCAATAATATCAATGGCCATCTTTGCGAAGGGCCGCAAAGAGATATCAGCTGTCTGAATAGGAGCATCATGTTTTGGTTTTCTCGTTGCTAAACCTTGGCAAATGACCAGGCCAAAAGAAATGTGACAAAACTCTTTGTTTTGTTCTAGCAACACCTAAATGTCTTGCACATTCAATGTCATGTGCGTGTCTTAAAACAAATGGACGAAAACAAGCTGGTACCATAATTTGTTTTTTTAAGGAATTAGCATCTTGATAATTTCTTACTAATATTCCATTTTTCATAGTATACCAGTGCTTTGCATTGTCATCTAACATTACATCATTCAAATGAGCAATGTGAAAAAATTTTCTTAAAGAAATATCATCTCTCTGTCTTTGGATAAAGGTTTCCTTATCAATGAGTTCCATCTGAAATAAAGTATCATCATTAGTATTGTCATCAATCATTACCTGTATATCATCATTATTTTCCTGTTGATAATGATTTTCCTCATCATTATTATTGTTATCTTCTTCTTCTTCCTCTGAAGTAATTTCCTCAGTTATATCTTCAGGTAACACATCAACAACTGGTATGTGTTGATCCTTCTCCATGCGAGCCTGAGCTCTAGTAGTCACAGCATTTGAACATATTAAATGTTGTCGTTCCCATCTTTCAATATCCTCTTTTGTACATTCATGCAACTTAGGTATGTTTCCTAAAATAATCCCAGCAATTGGGTTATCCAAGAGGCATACAAGTGTTCTTCCCGTAAAATATGGAGTATCTAAGAACACCTCAGCTGTGGGGTAATACTCTACAGTTCCTCCAAACGTGATGCATTTCACCTGTTTTCCCATATAGTCTGCTTTATCAACTAATGTTTTACGAACACCAATGGTAGTCACCCCTGTATCCCTCAGTAAAGATACCAGCTGGTTATTTACAAAACCTTTGTTCAACACCAATGAACCAGTACTCTCAAACGACGACATTACGGGAAGGGGATGTCCGCATAATAATCTTGGGACTCCTTGAGGCTGAAATAAAGAATTGCAGTTAGTACAGTTATCACTATTGGCTAAGTCCACACTGCAAGAATTAGCATGTGCTACCACATTATCATTGTTATGATCCACATTATGAACAATGGCATTTGTATGTTCAGGGTTTCTAGGTTGCCTGACATTATTATTATGATAAGATCCTCTGTTATTGGCATTATAATCATTACCTCTGTAAAAAGATTTTTGCCCTCTATTTGCTTTAGGGTTGTATCCTCCTCTATTTTGCCAATTATTTGATCTAAATGAGGTTTGTGGATAGTAACTTCCATCATCATATGAATTGACATTCCTTTGAGGTTGATATTTATTAAAGTTGTATCTACCTCTATTCTTGTTATAATTATGTGACTGATTGAATCTGTGATTCCTATCAATACTATTTGATCTATACATAGGTAAACTGTCCTGAAATGACCTGGCAGATGCAGCTGGTAGTGAATCTTTAACAATGTTTTTGCTAAGTATTCTGTTAGGATGTACTACTTGGGATTGACGACCTAAAGTTTGTAGCTTAGTCAGATCTTCTGGTTTTCTTTCCTGTAGGAATGCAAGAAAATCAGCAATAACAGATGACAAGACCTTGTCTCTTAAAATCAAGTCTGACAATCCTTCAAAAGTTTTTTCAATTTTGGATAATTCAATCCATCTAGAAAAATTTAATTTTACAGCTGAAATAAATTCAGTGAAATCTTTTCCTGAATCTGGGTGCAGAGATCGAAATTTATGTTTGTAACTTTCTTCATCTAATTGATACTTTTGCAGTAACATAAGTTTAACAGCATCATAATCTTTTCTGGTTTGTTCATCTAAGGTAGAGACTGCAGTTAATGGTTCACCTACCAATAAATTCATAAGTCTACTGGACCAAGTAGATTTGTCAATTTTAAATTCCTCACAATATGTCTGATACCTATTTAAAAAGCACGAAATATCGTTTATGGACGAATTGAATTTTGGTAGATTAATTCTGATAGCAGTAGGATGATCTTTATTTTTATTTTCACCCACCATAGGATTGAACTGTGGTTGTTGTAATTTTAGTTTTTCTAGTTCAATCTCAGCCAATTTTATTGCTTGTTGAGATTTTACCTCTTCTTGAGATCTAGCATAGGCTAATTTTTCCATTTCCAAAGCCATTTCTTCTGATCTCCTTTTTTCAGACAATTCCTCTTGTCTTCTTTTTTCAGACAATTCTATTTCTTCTTTTCGGAGTTCTTCTTGTCTCTTTAACTCCTTATCCACATAAGCTTGCAAGGCTTGACCTTCCAAAGCAAATTCTTTACCAATCTTCAATAAATCCTTTAATGAAGTCATGGTTTCTTATTATTGTGATTCTCAATATATACACAATATTTCAACTTTTATATATATGAATATGTCAGCAAAATATTCAATACTCAATCCACCAATCTCAAATCAATTTCCAAATGCAATAATATAGATGTAGTCAGGTATAAGATAGTAAACAGGAACAAAAAATAGCGACCATGACAAGTAATGATAATAAGACAGGGTTAGAGCAACTAAAGAAAATTCAAATGGTAACCAAGGAATAAATATTAATTATATAACAATGAATTAAACTGATGCTCTAATACAAGTAAACAAGACAAGACGCATTTCACAACATTGATGACATCTATGAAATAAATGATAGGCAGGGTAGACTGGACAATATAATAAACAATAATGCACAGAACTAAATAAAATATCACAATGACAGGACTTATAACCACGAACAATAATTAAACATGACTACAACTAGACAAAAATGAATCTGCTAAATTCAAATGAGGCAGTCTTTTATATATACAGCAAAATATGCTGGCTCCTCACTATGAATCACACAGATACTATCTTATAGAATGCTCAATTGGCTCATTAGACCTAGCTTTCGCGGTATTAAATAAGCAATTCGAGTCCCTCCATCCTCCCGCTACTTACACACAAGTAGACATATTGAATACAAAAACAGTGAAACCAGAATTCAGGCAAACAGATTAAATCGACAGTCAAGCTGTAAGTAACGATAAATCCACTTATCTGTTGCCACACAAAAAATTCCTCCTTGAGACTTCTCCAAGCAAGGATTCTCGAGATAGTTGGTTCACTAGGCTCTGGTTAGGCCTAGAACTTGTTAAGGCTGACACTTGAAGAACACCGCTCTGGTCCAAACTTCACAATAGAATGCTTGTAATGCATTGTAGTTGGTCAATTTTCTTGACATATATATATATAAATAAGTCACTTTCATCATCTAGTGACAACTTGAGGCACATTAAAATGACATCAGATATGGAAAGTCCTTTCCAATCGTTAATAACTTCGGCAGACGATCAGAGCCGCCATCTAGAAAAATTTCTTTCACTTCAAAATCTTAGGCTCCGACTTCCTTTAGCTTGGCCCCCAATGATGCGGGTTGATTTGGGTTGATTTCTTTAGTTCCCATTGATGCCGGGAATCTGTTCTTTAACTTCTTTATTATATTGCGAGTGCATTAGACTCCATGCTTGAACACTCATAATTAATCTGGCCTCCTGAGTACCATCCAGGGGAATCCTTAATAATTCTTATAGGGTAGTTGTTCAACTACAAATATGGCCATTCAAACACATCCTCCCTGGCCCGCACATAGGTACTCAATAAATAAAGCTCAACTGCGTTGAACGCTTTACAATGTTTAATAAACATTCTGCTCAGCTATCATAAGCCCGTCTTTAATACTGTCTGTACTCTGGTACTGCATACAATTTATTTGAAACTTGTAACACTTACGTACACATCGAATCTTCAGTCACTCTGCATAATGAATAAACTGACATTATACACGTAGGTGTATGTATAATTCAGTTGGTGGTAAATTAGCATGCAGGTGAATACTAAAAATGCACAAGGCATAGACACAAATCATTATATAGTCCTATTGGACACAAGCCAACTACACAGTCCACAGGACACATGCCGAATGCCGGTTCGAGACGCTTTCTTGTCCCACATTAAAAAATCATGTCTGCTCCAAAGTGAGCAGAAGTCAAGACGTCACTTCCTGAAACCAAGGACTACTGTCCGTACACAAATAACCAGGAAGTGATTGTATAAAACCAATGTTATGATATTTAAACATAACACACTTGTTTAGCTCCTGTCATCAGTTCTACATCTGTGATCCTGCCATACCATACCACCACTCCCTCCACGCTAAGCACCCATTTATGAAAGTCTGTAGCTTCCTGGTTGTTATTTTAGCTATTCTCCATGTCCCAAAGCAGTCATATAGGACTGACCTGACACTTGAATTGAGGATTCCAACCTGTGAGATATCAGGGCCTGAAAGTAGACTAAAGAATAGTAACACTAACCTGCCATGCACGTGGTAAGATGCAACTAAGGTGAGTTGAGCAAGGGCCCAGTTACCCCCATCCTGTAGGCAATTTTAAACCACATAAACTTCAAAAACTATATAAGACATACAACTATTAATAGCTCAGTCTGTTCCACCATGTGTTTCCAGGCCAGATTACTGAGCCCTCTAATTGAATATTATGTTTTGTATCTTGTTATGGTTGTGGAAATAAAATGGTCAAAATAAACTGTAAACAATGAGTGATGGTGAACAAGAGACATATATTGGGAAAAGGTAAAAATCACAGAAATTATCAATTGTGGAAGTCACAATTGGTTACGTGACTGAAATTTAAAAAATCATATATATATATATATATTAAACACACACACACACGCGCGCAGAAAGAGTGAGAAATTGTTCATGATTTTGATTAGAGATGTTAGGGGACATAAATGTTGTTTTGAGAAAGACGTTATGGTTAAATAGTATATTTTTGAACATTATAGTAATGAGAAGTGTGTTTAGAAGATTTGGTTTAGTTTCATACTGTTATACAAAAACTGGTCGGGGGAAATTTTTTTTATTGAGACTAAGATGACATTGTAAGTTAAGAGAACTGGGGGAAAAACATTTCTCCAGAGATAAATGTTTTTTTTACAGGTATGGTAGATGTGTCACAGAAAATATGTTGTGATGGGATTTAAGATGAAAACAGAAGCAGTAGTCTAAGGGACATGACTGCATGTATTACTGAGACAGAAGAATGAGCTAAACAGTTATCATAAAGCAGGGGAACTCTCTTAGGTAGTATAACAGAAAACCAGCAGTCATGTGGAACACATAATGTAGTACACAAAAATCTAGAAGGTTCTATGAGGGATCAATACAAGAAGACGTAAGGCCACAAGGCAGTATCTAGAATGCTCCCACTTAATGTTGCTGGACTGTCAGTGTACATAGCTCTATCATAAGCCATGGTCTGTGGTAACCAGATAACGACTGATAACGAATTGAGAAACTAGCAGTGAGAAGAACTTAGCACTTGTAAATGCAATGATTGAGAATCCAGTTTGTATCATAACTACAAAACACCATCCATGGGTATAAAGTGTTGCATATGTGACATTGTAAAAAACAAGTAACGAACTTCAATTTTTGTGAACTGTTACATTCGTTGAAAGAACTTTTTCCATAGGCAGAAGGTGATAGTGAATCGCCACATCTAGACTAGTGACTTAACGAAGTGACATACAAAACTGACAACAGTGTATCAGTCCTGGTGAAAACAATAATCCCTGCTGGTAGACCAGTCTGCAGATAACTAGGCAGACAAGAAGAACGCAGAGATTACAAATGAGACATTGAAACAAAACCACATTGAATTATTTCACAACCGATTCAGAAGATGAAGAATTTCACTTTGTTGAAATGTAAAGAAGGAAGTTGTTGATCTTATGTGAAATGGGCATGATGATGAGCCTTGCATCTATTGTTTGCAACTGTAAATACGATGTTTAATTATGCTTAAATAAAGAGTAGAAAACTGCCAAGTCTTCGCGAATTACTTTTACAGTCAAGGAGTTCTTCGTTATTAAAATAGCCTGTGTGAATGTCAATACAAATGAGAAGAGACTACGCAGAAGGATGCAAGAACTGGGAACTACTCTGATCATCAGACTGTCCTGTGTGACCACCAGCCACTGAAAGACTAGTTAGAAAGAATACTTCCAAGAACTTCTGAACACAGCAGGCACTCAGAAAAACTCTACATACGCCTCAGAAAATAAGGTATGACAAGAACCTGATATATTGCTTCATGACATCTAAAATGTTATAAAGAACAATCCTCAAAATAAATCACCAGGCTTGGACATAATGACAGCTGGAATAGTTCTGAATTTGGTCTGCTGAGAGAGATCATCAGAACGCGGACACTAAATAAAGTATTCTTTAAATCAAAGTAAATACTGGCAAACAGACAGTCACAAATTGTCTTGAAACACTTTATAGACAAGCTCAGGCGCAAACTGTTTTAACACTTTTTACAGAAAAGAAGAATCAGAGCTGAAAGAAGAGGAAATTCAACTGGAGCATGACAACAACGTGAAAAAACGTCATGCTGAAAATGCAGTCAAAACATCAACTTCTTACTTGTAAGGTGAAACTAATGTTCAAATCACACACACATTTAAGTTTAGATGTGTTTTTTTAATTTTTATTTTACATGTAATATGCTTGAAATCACTAACTTATTAATCCATCCATAAAAGAACAAAATTATATGCTTTAAACAAAAATAGGGTAGGAAATGTTTTGAAACGGTGTTTACATTTTCTAAATTCCTCATGTTCCCTCTTGTGATGTTTGTTTCAGTAACATCATAAGTATATAAATGCGGGTGTGCACACACACACGTATATTGGTGGGGTGAATGTGTGTTTGTTAGTCATTCATTAGTAACCTTCTCGTCATATCTGACTATGGTATGATGCGCCCTTGAAGTGGAGCAGCTGCATTTTGTCTGGTGTTCCTATCTACGTGTTTTTTTCTCTTTCGCCTCATTAATTAGTACCAGAGCAATCTGTGAAGGTTAAGGCGGCCGGCATAATGCATAAAAATCTTTTTTTTTTTTGTAAGAGGTTCCTTTCACACAGTCTGAGGTGTTGTCTTTGGGAACATCTCCACTTGGTGCAATCGGCAGCTTCATCCTCCAAGGACACTGGATTCATGCCCAGTGCTTGCACACATTCTTGTACACATCCATGAACCTCAGCTGCAGTCGTCCTTCTGTTTTGCCATGTGCCAGTAGCCTAAAAAAAATATCTTTGGAGATGCGACCATTTTCCATGCACCGAACATGGCCTAGCCAGGGTAATTTACGCTGTCTAAGCAGAGTATACATTGTCTCGAAATTGGCTACTTTGTCCTTCCATGAAATACTGAGGAAGCACCATTTGTGGAAGAAATTTAGCCTTTTTTATTGCTTAACGTCGGTTGTCCATATCTCGTTGCCATATAGGAGAGTGCTGGTTACACAGGCATCAAGTACCACAGCTTTGGCTACTTACCATCTGCTTGAAACTAAACTGTGTTTATATGTATGTATACATATAATACCATAGAGCATATATAATCTGAATTATTAGGACCATGGCAGGTTGGGGTTTCCAGGTTGTTGGGATTTTTTAACTTATCAAAAATATTGTTCTGAAGACTTAAATAAAAGCTTAAGTAATAAAAATACTGTGTTGTACATAACATATTTTTATTTTTAGGTAACAGGACAAATGGAACTTTCAGCCATACCATTTTTTAACTTTGTTTCTTTGCTTCCAGGTCTCTCACTCTTTTCATCAAGAAAACTTGATTTGAATAGCATTCAGTTAGTTGCTCAAACCACGTTATCACAATCTCTTACTTACTTAGTCTTTCCTCTTCTACCTTGGGATGGAGTGGTAAGCTAGAGACAGTGTTCTCCCATTGAACTCTGAGTCATCCTAGAGGTTTGGCTCCTTGGCTCTTGGTTTCAGTGTGTGTCGTGGTAGCCGATCTGCTACCATGCTGCAGACATGGCCAAACCATTGCAATTGGGACTGTTCCACTCAGGTTTACAGGAGCTAGGTTTCAAGGCTGTGATGTTATCGTCTGGTTGTGGACCCTATCCCTAGAATCACAGTCTCTAGAGTGTGAATACTTCAGGATAGGTAGGCCCGTCATCTAAATTCAAGTGAACTTAATTATTTTTTTTATGTGTTTTAATATCTGCTGCAGCTGAGGCTGACTTTCCAGAGTCATAACATTTGGTTTATGAAGTCCTGCATTCTCCCTTTGAAAGTCTATTATACAATTTCAATCCTCAGTTCAACTGTTAAAAATGTCGGCTTCCTTTTAGAAGGTGAAGAAGATGCCATAACTACAGTACAATAAAATTAAACTGCAAACACTAGACAGTCACACTTCCACTGAGCAGACTAACTAACCAGATTAGTGTTTGAGTTAAAATAGGCACTCTTTCCCACTACAACTCTCACCATGAAGTACACATTTTGGTTTAGCTCAGGTACATTCCTCACCTGCTGGCGCCAGTATTAATCAAATGGATTATTGCCATTGTGGATTATTGATGTTCGGATTATTGGCACTCTGCGCTATATATATATATATATATATATATATATATATATATATATATATATATATATATATATATATATATATATATATATATATATATATATATATATATATATATATGTACCTGGCAGATGGCAAAAGAACATCCGGGAAACAGCAGCTGAGGTTCATTGATGTGTGTAAGCAGGACATGAATCCAACAATAGGATGAAGCTGCAGATCGCGTCAAGACAGTAATGATGTGTATCATATCCACATAGTCTCTTCCCCCCACCCCAGTTCTCTATTTTTTCTTAAACACTATGTAGTGTCTCTCTTCTTTTTAAAAATATGTGAAATGAAGGATTTATCTTCTCTTTTGCTTGCATATCTGATCACATATGATTACACTGATTGGTATTTTACCATTCAGATACTGAGTATGAGAAAAAGCATACTGGTGCATGTGTTACTGCTATTAGCCATTTATTACTTTATCCATATTAATCAGTTACATTTATTTCCTGCAGTGGAAAACATTTTCCTCCTGAGACACAAACAACAAAAGTCAACAACAATGTTTATGAAAACACAAATCTAAATATAAACAGGGACATTGAGAACAATCAGACAGGGAAGAAAAATAAGAGTCAAGCAAGAGCCAAACCTCAAGGAAGTCAAGAAAGAGGACTTACAAACTCAAATGAGGAAGCCAGTCATAGGAATGGAGGCCAAGTTGAATTAAATGAAAACAGTACAGGCATGAAACCTCGTCGTCTGCCACAGTTGAAAGTCAGTAAGAAAGATGCACCATTTACAAGCATCAGTCAAGTCCCACCAAGCTCTAATTTGCCCGTCTCTCATCGTCAACAGTCAGCCACACATTCAGCTCGACCAGTATCAGTTGAGGAAACACAAGCCAGCACTGTTAAGTCCTAAATACAGTGTTGGTTATTTTTCAAGAAAACTATTTACAGCTGTTATAAAAAATTAGTTTTACTGTCTAAAGGTTCATATTTTTCTCACATAATCAGTTGACTGGATGTAACTTAATAATATTGCATAATTTTCTTCTTCTTTGCATTTTAGCATTCTACGAAGTATAGACTTTTAGTAGGACATGTGAGGTCCTCTTGTCTTGTAACATTTGTTTATCCCTTTTCATGCCTTCTTTCTCAACTCTCAATTTGTGGGCTATAAAAAGGCATTTGACAGTGTAGACTGAGAATCAATTTGGAAATTAATGAGGCATTATGGAGTCCCCTTGAAGATCATTAACTTAATAAAGCAAACATAAGAAGACATGTCCTGCAGATTTCTTCAAAAGAACGATAACTTACACAACCATTTGGGACAAGAACTGGAATGAGACAAGGATGTCTGTAGTCACCATTTCTCTTCTTACTTGCTATATTTACATAAATTAGGTTCTTAAAATTATGACTACAGATTGGGTTATGAAAACATCAGCCTCACCCAACAGAATTGGAATCCAGGGGACTTTGACTAAACAGCTTGAAGGTCTAGATTTTGCAGATGACCTGGCACTTTGATCCCATAACTGTAATCAGAGGCAAGACAACATGAAAATGCTTAATGATAGGTCACAGCAGGTGAATCTGAAAATACACAAGGAGTTGACAAAGACAGTCAGAATAAATGCAGAAAAGGATCGCAAGACTGCTCTTCAAGAATCACTGTTACAAAATGTAGAATCATATTTATATCTTGGCAACAATATAGAAGTTGGAGGGACATACATTGATATCAAAATAAGAATATTAAAGGCCAGAAGAGCTGTCATTGGGAAATAATAGATCAGAAGAAATCAGGTCCAACACAAAATTCCGAATCTTCAATTCAAATGTAGTCAGATTCATGGTGAACAACAAAAAAACACCAAAAGCTACAGACTTTTATAAGTAGGTGTTTGCATGGAATAGAAAAATTAAAGTGGTATGACATAATCAGTAATGTGGAACTGATGACAAGAACCAGAAAGCACCATTTGAACAAGAGATGAGAAGAAGACACTGGAGATAGATAGGACACACATTGAGGTAAACATGTTGATAGCATTACAAGGTAGTCCTTGGTCTGGAATAACCAGGGTAAAAGAGGTAGAGGTGGACCAAACAAAAACATGGAGAAGAGAACTGGAGACGGACATAAAGGTCATGAACAAGCATGGATAGACCTTGAGTTGATGGCACAGGACAGGTGGACTAGGCATAAGTTTGTTAAAGGCCTATGTTCCTTGGGGAGCAGAATGGTGATGATGATATCTTATTTATCCTTTTTACGTCTACTTCCAGTTACTTTTTCTCAGAGTGTTTTTTAATCTCCCTTTATTTGATTTCATACCTGGCATTTGAAAAACAAAGTGGTGTTTTGTTTAACTGTCAGTTGATTTCCTCAGTTACCCAACCTATCTTTTCCTTACGGGTTGTTCTTCTGGTATTTGGTCCTGTCCATAAACTCTGCAATAATGATTCTGTCATATAATTTTAATTGTTTCATGAATGTAACCACCCATTTATGAATGTCTATAACTTCATAGTTGTTGTTCTAGCTGTTCTTCATTTTTCAGAGTCATACATTAGAATTGTCTTTGTCATCTAAATTGAAAATTCGTTTTTTATGACAGTCTTAAGCTCTTTCAATATCCATGTGTTTTTCATTGTGATAAAGGCTCGTGTTTTCTTCTGTAGTCTTTTTTAATGTCTATCACTAGTTTACTAGAACACTGTTAAAAAAAAAAAAAAAAGGTAAAGGATCGCATTACAGGCGCATTGAGACATATTGAGAATATGTTGTTAGGCCAATATATTCTTGACCATACTGCACACTAGGGGTGATGTGATCAGCATCATGCCAGCCGCCTTAACCTTCCCAGAATTGTTCTGGTACCAAATTCATGAGCCTGGGTTGACCCAGGAGCGGTCTAAAACATCTCACCTCAACCAGGACCACTGAGCTGGGAATCCAGTAAAACACTGTGCCAGAAAAAAGTGACAAATTTTTTTTTTAATGCAGTCAGTTTTACAAATGAACAACACACTAGAAACATGGGATGCTTCAGGTTATATCATTTTTTCAGCCACAATCACAAACAGAAGACAAAGGTGAGAAATATAGGTAGTGAGTTAAGAGAAATATAGGTAGTGAGTAAAGAGAAATATAGGTGGTGAGTAAAGAGAGAAATGTAAGTAGTGAGTTAAGCCATCTTTGCCTGCCTTGCAACGCGTATTTGGGGAAACTTCAAACTCATAATGAAGACCAAAGCTGCAGGTTAAAATGCCCGCATCACCAGCACACTTCTATTTGGCAGCGAGACATGGATAACCTAACCTAAGCTAAGCAAGAAAGAAGGTTCAATACCTTCTATCTATGGCGTCTATGCCACAGGGAACACCAGGCTAACAAAATAGCAGAGGGCTATCACATAAGAGTTTCATTCCCAAAGTCAGTTATGATTTTTTTTATTTTTTTTAAAAGGTGATGGGTGGAGAGAGGGCACTTAACAGCAGACCATTATTGCCTATGCTCGTCCACCATCTCGGTCTACCCTGTTCAACCTAAGATTTGGTTATAATTATGATATTTTAGTGTCAATTTATTTTCAGTTTTGTGTCAGATAACTATTGTCTTTTGCAATTGTTGGTTTTAATTTATTTTAGTATTTGTTCTTTTTAAGTTGGAGTTTTTTTTTTCTTCATTGTCTTTCCATGTCCTATGAGTAGTCCATAATTTTGCTTTTATTATTATTATTATTTTTAATGATTTGTTAGTTTGTGTTGATTAATTTCTATTTGGTTGAATTTCTTTTCTGAAGTATTATTATTGTTATTATTATTACTAATATTGTCACTGTTATTATCCTTATACTTTATATGGCACACCATATTGATGCAGTTCTGCCCAAATTGTGATTGGCCTCATCAGTTGGTGCACGATGGTTAGTCCTCATAATTGAAGTTGAAACAACATTTACTTACCAGCAGTTTTTTTTTTTTGCAATCCTATATTTTTCATGTCTATTCTAGTAACTCTGATTTTTGCAGGCATACAAATTTTCTTTTATCTGTGACATGGTGTTAGTTTCTAATACAATAAGTAATATTGTAAATAAACTGTTTCTGGCTGAAATGGTGCCCTATTCAGATGGTAATAAGGAAAGAGTACCGGTTGAACATACATCACAGCTTATTCAGTTGTGGATTGATAATGAAAATAATTATAATGATGAGTTATTAAGTATTGGTAATTCTGATTTAGATGAGTTCAGTGATAAATCAACAGTTACTATATCGTGCTTTAAATATTATGGTAAGAGAAAGAAAAATATTTCCTCACTGTTAACATTTGTAATTTTCTGCACCTGTTACTGTAAATTTTGTACACACCAGTTGCCATACACTTTAATGGTTCTGACCACCATGGTCCTATCGACATCCAGGTCACTGCGATCAGATCCTGCTCCTCTGACACTGCTAACCGAGTCCAGCTTGAGCAACGTCTTATCCATCATATCGCTTGTCTAAAACAAGCTGGTTTTAACACCCAACACTGAGGTCACTCTTTCCACTCCTATTCTTTTTTGACCCTTTCCACTCTTATTCAATTTTTCTATTTCTCCGTCGCCCATAAATTAACGTATTTTTTTGTTTTTTTTGTTTAAAATAAATATGTCTTGATTTTTAATTAAATATTTATTTATCTCTAACGCATTCAGTCCTCTTCTATCTCCATTCTTCATTATTATTACATTTGGGTATTTTCTTGTTCAGTTTTGTTTTTCAGCTTCTTAGTATGTACTGTTTACATCCGGAAGTGGCAGTCATTTCCTTTTCTGGAGACGCACTCTCTCTTCGGCAGACTTGCTAGGTCTTAGCTGCCTTTAGGGGAGTACCCAGGTTTTATTTTTTTATTTATTTACATTCTTATGTGTCCTATCTAGCCCTCACTTTCTTTCCTTTCCCTGACAAAGGCCTTGTGGCCGCAACGTTGGCTATTTTCTTTGTCTTTTGTCCTCGTAAGACGAATCACATTTTTTGGATTTTGTTTCATTCGCATCCATTATATGTTGTAAGCATTGTATATGCTGCATGCATTTTGAAAGCCATTGACTGTTTATCTATGTTTATATAATAGAGCTTTCAGTTTTGCACATTTTAATTTATAAAATTCTATCTGATCATTGTACATAAATAAATTTATACAACATCCAGTAATCACCATTGTGGCTAAAAATTAAAAAACAAAATTAATTCCTAAATAAAGGTGTAAAAATGTGGCTTTTCAGCAGGTTATTTTAGAGTTAAGCTGCTGCATAATATTATTATACTTACTACATATCTTGATGACATTTATTTTATTTGTCATTAATATTTTTTGTTTGATTATCAGCAGAATTGTGTTTCTCCTTTAATGTGCTTTTTTTCATAAAATACATACATTTTCAGTGAATGCGCTAGAGAAACTTTACAAACCAGTTGAATTATTTATTGTATCTATTGTTGTGAAGTAACCATCAACAAAAAGTAATAAGGTATATGAGTCAACAAATGGTCAGACTTTATCAGAAAATAGATTTTTGTTTCTTGTTTTTTTTTTTAAATCAATGCCTCACTAAGTCAGCATAGGGACAGTTCCCCAGAGTTGTTCATGAGAAAAAGAAGAACAGAGGACTTGGACCACACCAGTAAAATAGATGAATAAATATGTAAGTACTTAACATTTCCGTGATAGTTAAGGAATATAAATACATTCAAGTTGTCAAAACAAGACGATAAGACAAGGGGGAGAAGAAAGTCTGGCAGGAATGATAGCAGAAAAAAGGCATCAGGGTGAAGGATACATAGATTTAAATGCTACCAAATGTCACAATACCATATGTAGTTTGTAGAGGTCTCTGAGGAGATAAAGTAAGAATAAATCTGCTGGACTTGTCATAAGAGGTGCCTGATGATGCATATGGGGTTGGTGACTGTTGAGAAAGCTCTCTTTCATGCTGGTTCTGGCTTCTCATTGTTGAATATATAATTACTAGTCTTAATACATAACTCTGGCCTGGTGGCTGTAACTTCTAGGGTAAAATGTGCAGTAACATGTCAATGATCAACTGGATTGACACGCTGGCGTATTGATTCACAGTCCATGACATTTAATGACACAACTTAAAAATATATAAAGAAAGTCCAGCCATACACATACTACAGTATCCAAGCACGCCACAACACTTGTATCTCAAATATCTGAGATATCACACTATTTCATAAGGAACTAGTACTATTCCCTTTTATTCCATGGACATCAGCTGTATAGCTCTGGCTAAATACAGCTCCAGGATCACCCACCGATACTTATCAAACATACGCCATTCAGCATCCACAAAACCTTTCAAAGGCTGATATACACAATGATTATAAACACTTTCAGTTGGCTCAAAGGCTGACACAAACGACTATGAATTTAACTGGTCATAATACACACATATATCTGCCTCAAAGGCTGACGCTTGGTACCACAAAGTGGTTTTTGTTTGCACAGAAACATCAGAGAAAACAGTGCAGTTTGGAAGCCCTTAGGAAACCATGAAATTTGGTACCTTATTTTTTTTAAATAGGACAACAAATAAAAAAGTTATGGCATTTTTAAAAGTGTGGGGACTTTGCAAAATTGAAAAAGTTACATCACACCAACTTCAGAGCACTGCTGTCTTCTTAAATATAATCTTACAACCTTCTGTGACAAACAGCATACAGTCTGTAATATACTGATCACACAAAGAAAACTATAGTGCTACGTCATGAATAATTATCAATATATTTGAGACCAAAAATTGCAAATCTGCAAAACACATTACCGAAAAATATAGTTTTTTGCATGAAAGTCAATATTCACAACATTATATTTCAAAAAGTATATAAGATAAAAGCTTTAAATTTGTATATATTAATTTGCATACTATACAGATACATCCCAATTTTTTTCAAAGGATTTGAACATCTGTTTGTTCTTGTATAATTTTTAAAATGTGTCCAGAGGCCAATTTGTCGCAGGGGAAGATAAAAATGTGAAAATGAAGAAAAAAATTTTTTTTAAGATACTGTCCATATTTCATAAAAAAAATTATTTGTAGGCAATAATTAACAACATCTAAATGCTATTTTTCGTTAAAACAACTGGTTACTAGCATTTTAAAAGACATTTTAAACTGGAGGAGAATGATCATGGCGCACTCTTTTCCTGCGAGAGGGCAATGATGAAGCCTCAAAACCTAAATGCTTCAGAAGTCCAAAATACAATTCTTTGATATTTCCTGATAGTTTAATGTCCTTATCATTCAATATTAATTTTCTGTATCTTAACTGAGCCTTAAGATTTCTAAGGGCATTTCATCCTTTACAAATTTTATCCACATCCTCCTTTGTGGTGCACAGATCCCCTTGGCTTATGATTGTGTTATATAACTCGAACTTCTTCTCTGCATTTTTAATGTCTTTCTCTGTTTTCCTCCTATTGTTGTCAGTTATTCACTGTTTAATTTTTTCTTTGACTGACTCTTTACTTCGTTTCTTCCATTCCAGTCTATGTTATCTTGTCGCAGCAAACAATTTACATGTTTTTACAAAACTCTGCTTCCTCAACCACAACGCTGTTTTGTTGTGTTTCCACGTATTTAATGTTGGGTTCTTCTTCCTCACTCTTGCCTTCTTCCTCACTCTTGCATTCTCTACTTTTCAACTTTTATTCTATCTGCTTCTCCCTCTTCTCTATTTCACTTGCAGTTTTTATCTGTTTATAGTGTGTTAGTTTGTGGGTCTGTCTGAGTGTCTGTAGCTTTATAAAAAAAACACTACAAGCAGTCTACCACAAGCCATGTTGCATTCCCATCCTCCTTCAGATAATAGAGTTGTGCAAGGCCTTGTTTGTCAGTTTGATAGCTGGCATCTTTGGATGGCGACCCTTCCCAGTCATTAAAAAATGGTTTTTCATATCATCGTAGTATGAGTCATCTGCAACAATAAAATTCCAGTAGTGAATTTTCTTTACATGTATAGAGCATTACATGTACTATTATTATATATATATATATACATGTATTGCATTGAAAAACAGGACTAACCTTAAAACTTGAAAAGGGCACAGCCTGCTTAAATTAAAATGTATATTATTAATTAATATGAATACATGAGTCTGAACTATTTAAAGTGCATTTTATGAAAGCTGTTTATACATATTTCTTTTCGAGGTAGGACTATCAACTAGTGCCTGCTAGTCCGGACATTTCAGTACACCATCAGCTACTTTAGTTATGGTATTTTCCGGTCTCCTAGCCTTGACTCAATATGTCAGCCTTTGGCATTGGGCCTTGCGTTACCCTTCGCTTTTGAGATCATAATTCACCCAATTATGTTGCAAAAGAAACCTTCATTCAATTACCAATTAATCAAAACATGCATTTTTGATTCAAATTGGTAACTTTCTTAGCTTTTCAAGCTCATGAAAAAATTAGATTGATGTGCGAATGTCTGAAGTGGTGATAACACATTCAATCCACGCTGTTACACCAACTGTGTGATCGTGTTAAATTGCTAAATAATATTAAAACTATTGTAAATTTTACATTTGAAGTTCAAAACATTGTTAATAAGTGATATACTTTCGTAAAGTCATCCTCAAATCAGAATATGTGATGAAGTTTGAACACTAGCCAGTATAAGTGCCGTCCTGATCTTGATCAACATCGGGAGTTATCACGGTCAATGGAACAGCCTCGCTCTCCATCCTTCGCTAAAATTTTTGGCTCAGCTTGAGCGTTACTGAACTTACTCAAAGTCAATTCTCTCAACAGCGAAATATCAGAAGTCTTTGAAATTTCACACGAATAAAGAAAAATGGCTTCCAAATCTTCTCAAACCCTGCAAAGAATTATACCACCATTTAAAATGTCGAATTTGGTAGCATTTCAACTTCACTTCGAGATATCGAAGTCTTCAACTTTGTTTTCTACAGTTTGCAATATATGAAACTAAAGCTACACTTTTTCCCCTAAAAGTGGTAAAAACAGTATGCAAATTAGTGGTTTGGCGGTGGAAAGATCCCCATTTAAATGAAGCAGTGTGAGACAAAAACGTTCAGAGTTCGCAGCACGCTTGGGCAAATTACGCATAATGTTGCTGTTTGTTTTTATTAGTTAAAAAATACTTCAATAGCTTTGTTTTTGGGAATTAATACACTTCAAAGAGAAGATAAAGAGTATCGTCATATAAATTTTATTGCAATCCGCTTAATAGCAATGGGACAGTGACGACTTAAACTTGACGAATTTCCCTCCTTTTTCTTCACTTTCGTCCGTTTTCAACAGTGCAAAGCGGGAACTTTGTGGTACCTACTGACACAAAAGAACCCTCTGTCAACCACTACCGCATTACACTTCACAACGCACCCAATAATCACACCATGTTTCATAGAAGTGCTCTATGGTACAAAACTACAAACATGAATACTAAATGTAATCTGCCCTGCACACCAGAGCAGCCCCCAACAAGTGACCTTATCAAATAAAACAGATTTCTATAGAAACCATCACTGCATAAACGATTGAATTCTTCGGTGCAGACTTCCTGCAAGGGGAAATAGCAGCAGAAGTGTCTTCATGTCTTCATGATCCATAAACTGTGAAAATGGGAAAAGAAAAGAGAACATAAAAATATCATAATATGTCTGTTATTGTAATATTGTTCTGTTAGAAACTCTAGGAACTGTCCACAGCCTGACATGGAAATTATCAAAAGGTTTGTGAAACATTAGCTATGTGCTCACAAAATGGAGCTTGTACAACATAAACATTGCTTTAGGCAAATAAAAGAACATAATACCACTGTCAAATCATTCACACATTTTGTTTATTGCTAGAGGGTTCTCTTGGACATGCTTTAGAGTTGTATTTTCTTAATATGTGATGTGCACATTTAGTTTTGATTGTTGTAAAAGGGAATGCTAAGGGTTGTCATTTTTCTTTTTCCCAGGTCATTTTTTATAGCTGTTATCGGGTTTGTTTCATTTCAGTTGTTAAATCAGGATGTGTATATATATATATATATATATATATATATATATATATATATATTATATATATATATATATATATATATATATATATATATATATATATATATATATATATATATATATATATATGTGTGTGTTATGCCTAGATGATCTATCCATAAGTGATAGTTGGAAATTATGATATACAGGGTGGTCATAAAGTCTTTCCCTGATTTCAAAAATTTATTTAAAAAAAAGTATTCTGTGCAGACACTTGGTTTTTGGGAAATTATTCCAGAACTAAAACAGTTTTTTATGCTATTTGTAGATTTCAACATTTGCGATTTTCAACACTAATATTCGAGGGATTGTAAGTTCTCTTGAGGCACGATAGGTTGATTTCTGAGGACTGCGTTGAAACGCCGTGCGCACTTCGTCCACAGTTTCTTCACTCACACGAGGCCTACCTGCTCTGGGCATGTCACCGACGCTGCCAGTGTCCATAAACTTTATATACCAAGCTTTGATGCTTTTAACATCTGGAGGATCTCGTAAAAATTTGAAATCAGGGAAAGACTTTATGACCACCCTGTATGATGACTTTATATATATATTTTTTTAACTAAAAATGTAGTAAACATTGGCTGTATTGACAACATAAACAAATGATACTAACTGCAACAAAACTAACAGTGTTACAGACGATATAGCAATAAGATAAAAGTGAGCAGTATGTTCAACAAGAATAAGGTCGCTGCTTCCTGATGCACGTATGTGATGAGTTATTTAAAGTTGTGCATTAAGCTGGCAATCTCATAGCATAAAATAAATCGCTACCAAAATTATCACTGTCAGGTCACGTGCTTTGATGCAGACATTTTTACAAGGGTCTCAAATAGAGATCTGGACCATACCCCTTTAAAGAGCTGAAAATATAAGACAGTATTGAATGGATGACAGCAATGCTTTAAGAATAAGTAAGAAAATGCTGTATAGTTTCAGTTAATAATATCTATATTTAATTATTTTTGTGTAACTGATTCCATTAAGCATGCTATTTCATGATGTACGAGGGTGAGTCAAATGAAAACCGGAAATATTTTATAACAATAAGAATAATCATCTGGATGATCTGGATTTTGCTGATGACTTGGCTCTTCTGTCCCATAACCGTAATCAGATGCAGGACAAATTGAAAACACTCGATGAGAGGTCACAGCAAGTGGGTCTGAAAATACACAGGGAAAAGACAAAAATAATGAGAATAAATGCAGGTAATGATAACAGGGTTGAACTTGAAGAAACACCAATTCAAGATGTAGAATCATACACATATCTTGGCAGTAATATAGACAAAGTTGGAGGGACAGACAGCGATATCAAAATAAGAATACAAAAGGCAAGAGGAGCTTTCATTGCATTGGGAAATATATGGAGATCAAGAGAAATCGGATCCAACACGAAAATAAGAATCTTCAACTCAAATGTGAAGTCAGTCCTATTGTATGGCTCGGAGACATGGAGAACAACAAAGACAACAACCAAAAAGCTACAGACTTTCATAAATGGGTGCTTGCGTAGAATAGAGGGATTAAAATGGTATGACAAGGTTACCAACGTGGAACTGATGACAAGAACTAGACAAGTGCCAGTGGAACAAGAGATGAGAAGAAGACGATGGCGATGGATAGGACACACACTGAGGAAACCTGTTGATAGCATTACAAGGCAGTCCTTGTTCTGGAACCCCCAGGGCAAGAGAGGCAGAGGAAGACCAAGAAGTACATGGAGAAGAGAGATGGAAACAGAGGTGAAAATGATGAGGAGAACATGGAAAGAACTTGAGATGATGGCACGGGACAGGAGGACTTGGCATGTGTTTGTTGAAGGCCTATGCTCCTTTGGGAGTGGAGGGTTATGAATGAATGAATGAAGAATAATCATGCCATTATATTGTAACTTGCCAATATTGTTGTCCAGGATGTCTCGAGTGTCATGCACGCACCATTGCGGTGATGACGCATAAGGTGACGTCATAATGACGTTTAAAAGATGGCCACCCCACTAGTGGAATGCACCAAATAGCAGCAGTGTTCTGTTATTCAATTTTTGATCAGCGAAGGGGTGAAACCAATAGAAATTCATCAGCGAATGAAGCTCAAGTACGGTGATGCATGCATGTCAAGGTCGCATGTGTATGAATGGTGTACAAAGTTCAAAAACGAAGTGATTTCTGTGACAGATAGTTCACGACCGGGTCAGGTACACAGAGTAATGACTCCAGAATCGATAGCAACCGTTGAACGACTCGTACAGGGAAACTGCCGATTGACTGTGGATGATATTGCCACACATCTTGACATCAGTCACGGTTCAGCACACCACATCATCTCTGATGTACTACAGTACCACAAAGTATCTGCAAGGTGGGTGCCACGGCAGCTTACTCCAGAATTGAAACAACGACGCATTGATGTTGTCAAGAACTTTTGCGGCGATTCGAAACAGAAGGTGGTGGTTTCTTATCAAGAATTGTTACTGGTGATGAAACTTGGGTTCACTATGACGAACCTGAAACAAAGCGAGCGAACAAGGAATGGCGCCATCCCTCCTCGCCGAAACCGAAGAAGTTCCGCACGCAGCCATCTGCAGGGAAGGTAATGCTGACTCTCTTTTGGGATGAACGAGGCGTTATTTTAGAGCACTACATGCCAAGGAGCAACACTGTCACCAGTGCCACGCATGCAGAGCTTCTCAGGAATCATCTTCGACCCGCAATCAAATCCAAACGACGTGGACTTTTGAGTAAAGGTGTCCTTTTGCAACATGACAATGCTCGACCCCATACAGCACATGCAACGACTGAAACCATCGAGGCCCTGCACTTTCAGTGTCTCCCACATCCACCGTACTCGCCAGACCTAGCCCCAAGTGATTTCCACCTGTTTGGACGACTCAAAGAGGCATTGGGAGGAAAGACTTTCAGGTCCAATGAAGAGGTACAGCAAGTGGTGCATGAATGGTTACACACGCGACCAAGAGAATTTGTTTCTACATGAATGCAAGCACTTCAAAGCGCTGGAAAACTTGCATAGAACGAAATGGTGGCTATGTCGAAAAATGAGACACTAGTGTTTAAATTTTTCTTCATATATTCACCAAAATAAAATATTTCCGGTTTTCACTTGACTCACCCTCGTACTTATGAAGATTTTTGTCAGTATCGGTTCTTATACTGGTGAGACCATCATTTTCTCTGTTTTGTATTGTATATTGGTGGTAATGAAAAGGTATGCATAAATTAAGACTATGTTGCGAACGATGTATTGTTAAAAAATTTTATTATGAGCATGCAGTATTTTTCCACACATGAAAGTTTGACAGTTGAGGTCACTTTCAGTTTTAACTCTTGCCTTTTGTGGCGCATTTTTATTTTCCAAAAGTGCAACCATTGTTTTACATTAACATCAAGAATTTCTTATTCTAAAATGTACATCTGAGCACCAGTTTAAAAGCTTTCTATATTATGAAAGAAGCTCTCTGTTGGAGATCTAGTGCCAGAAGACATGTTTATTGCCCTCTCCAAGATTTAATATCACAAGTTTTCATGACTGAGGCTGGAATGGGGCCTGATCTGGAGCTAGTCGTTAAAAAATAAAACTTAATTTTGTAAGTTTTTCTTGTATAAAATATTCATATATTACGCTTTGATCTTTTGATTGGTTAAGCACATTTCTTGCTGTTTTTTATGCATGTTTTTATTTTTAAAAATAACATTATTGTGGCAAAAAAAGTGTGAATATGATATCTTTTAGTGTCCAGGCCCTCATTAAGAGGCGTATGACATACTGGAGTGACTTTTTTCTGGAACACGTTATTGATGCTATTTGGAATTGTTTATTGCAAACATTAATAGAAACTCAGAGTTGCCACATCGGATTTTAAAAAAAATTGTATGTTCTTTCAATTACATCAATATTTTATTGTACATCTGTACTTTCATATTGTGTGTTTTTTAATCAGTTTTAATTATGCCTTTAAATAAAAGCTGTCATTATTTATAATGATTGAATCTTATAGTTTTTCAATACTGGGAATTGCATATACGAGGGAAGGTCAAAAAGTAATGCCTTCTATTTTTTATGTATGTAAATGCTGCATCGGTGTGCAATTTGTAAATTTAGCAGGATTCCTCAAACACTCTTCTGCACTGTATAGCATTACCAACTTGTTTCAGTAACAGGTGGTACCACTGTAACAGTTTAAAAATGGCTGCCAAAGCCGTTCGGTTAAAACAACATTATGTCATAGAATTCCTCAATGCTGAAGGCGAGACCCCAATTCGCATCCACGAACGTTTGAAGAATGTTTATGGAGATTCAGCAGTGGATGTTAGCACTGTCCGACGTTGGGTACATCGTTGTGATGAAGCTGAAGTAGGTCAATCCTCAATGGCTGACGCAAAGTGGACTGGCCGTCCGTCTACCGCTGTGACTCCACACAACATTCATTGAGTTGATGGCATCATTTGTGGTGACCGTCGGGTAACACTGGATGAACTTTCTTCCATGTTGTCCATTAGTAAAGGCAGTGTCCAGAACATCATTAAAGACCTGGGTTATTCAAAAGTTTGTGCACGGTGCGTACCCAGAATGTTGACAGACAGACATAAAGAAACAAGGAAAACCATAGCCATCAACCTCCTGCACCGTTACGAAACTGAAGGAGAAGAGTTTTTATCGAACATTGTGACAGGTGATGAGACTTGGGTTCATTTTTTTGAACCAGAATCCAAAAGGCAGTCAATGGAATGGCATCACACAACATCGCTGACAAGAAAGAAGTTCAAAAGTTCACCATCTGTAGGGAAAGTTATGGCCTGCGTGTTTTGGGATGAGAAGGGTGTGATTCTTCTCGACTTCTTGGAACAGGGAAACACCACGGTGAATGAAGACCGTTACATTGAAACTTTGAAGAAGCTTAGAGGTCGTCTTCGGCGACTTTACCCATTAACAGATCGGAGAACTGCACTACTGTTGCACGATAATGCCACGCCACACACCGCTAAACGCACGATTGATGCGATTGCAGAATTTGGCTGGATATTATTACCACATCCCCCTTACATTCCCAATCTTGCACCTTCTGACTTCCATCTGTTTGGACCACTGAAAGAAGATCTTCGCGGACATCACTTTGAGGACACCGAGACCATTAAACGCGCCGTACGCTAGTGGTTTAGGAAAAAGGACAAATTTTTACCGTGCGGGGATACATGCCCTTGTGAGAAGATGGACAAAAACTGTAACAAATAACGGAGACTACATTGAGAAATAAATTTTTGAAGTTCAGACTTGGGGCTACATTTCAATGTGAATTTTATCTGTTTTCTTGCCTATTGAATGAAATTAAAAATTACGAGGCATTACTTTTAGACCGTCCCTCGTATAACCAGGCAATCAGTCTGCTTTAGTAGCATCTGTGTATGTTTTGATTATTCACTCATGAATGATATTTAATTATTAATTAGTATTACAATTGTTAATATCACTAATATTGTTGCTGCACTTCCCACATGCAGGGGATACAAAAATGGTAGAATTAAGTTTCATCATGATCAAGAACTAATTTAAGATGTCATCATGAATGTACAGACAGCACAGGATCCAATATAAATTCAGTTCAGAATCCATAGATCATAAAAGTAGAGAAATATTACAGAAAACATGAAATGTAGTGATCATCACAAAGAAAGTTTAGCACAGAGATAACCAGATATAAATCAGATATATTTTACTGAAGGCACAAATAGATATGAAATTTTAATAGTATGCTAGCAGAAAGCATGGAACACAAAATGGGACTGTCTAAAAATATATTTACAAAAAGAAAAGAACATTTGCTGGGGGTGAGGGGGAATTCACAGAACGTGTATGTATTTATAGCAAACCGATCCAGTCTTCTCTCAGTTTAATCACACGGACATCATATTTTCTTCATCTTCCAGGCAACAGAGAGGCGTAAAGTAATAACTGAAAAATAGCCCAAGAAGGTTGACCTTGCAGACTGCAACAATTGGAGAGGAATTACTCTCCTCTCAGTTGGCATTAAAATACTAGGCAGGAAAATTATCCAGAGAATTTCAAAAGCAGTAGACCAACCGAGGAAAGAACAAGTGGGATTCAGAAAGAACAGATATGCAGATCATATATTCACCCTCGGGAATATTATAGAGCAGTGCTAGGAATGGCAGAGACCGCTATAATTAACTTTGTTAATTTGTAAAAGGCTTTTGACAACATACACAGGGACAGTCTATGGAAAATAATGAGGGCTTATGGAATTCCCAGCTGCAGCGTTTCCATCATAAAAAGCCTCTATGCTAATTTTACATGCAGTGTTGGATTGAGCAATCTAACTTTTGAGGTGAAAACAGGAGTACGACAGGGATGCTCCTTATCAAAAACTTTATTTTTGACAGTTATGGACTGGGTGATGCGCAGACAACAGACAGCAGTCCAAGAGGAATTAGATGGACAACGTTTTCTACACTGGAAGATCTGGAATATGCAGATGACATTGCACTACTCACACATTCACATCAACACATCCAAGAAAAAACAGATAGACTCAATAAGTATATCCAGAGTCTTTAAGGAAGAGCTGGAGAAGAGAGGGATGGTCATAAGCAGCTCTAAAACAAAATCCATGGTGATACCACGAGAAGAAAGAAGACATCAGATTAAGCTGGGAGAACAGGTCTTGGAGCAGGTCGACCACTTTAAATACCTTGGAGCTATTATAGACCGAAAGGGAGGCATCAAAGAAGAGTTAGCCACTCAAAATCAGCAGCTGGGAGACTTTTTCAGGCCGTAAATTGAGGATTCTTCAGCAAGAGAGAGGTTGGTAAGAAAACGAAGATAGCTGTATACCGCTCCACCTATGTTCCAGTCTTGACATATGGATGAGAGTCATGGGCAATGACTACAACCCACAAAAGCCAGATCCAAACCTCAGAAATGAGTTATCTGAGGAAGGTGGTTGAAGTAACAAGAAGAGACATGGTCTGCAACCAGATGATACGTTAGCCCGATGCCTACAAGAACAGCTATGTTTAACAAAGTGGAAGCAGTTCATTGCTGCCCCACAAGACACCACCAGGCGTGATGGCCACTAACTGCTTTGACAGTCGGCTGCTAAGGATTAAAGAAGAAGATTATCAAAAACTAATTTAAGATATCAGATATAAATTCAGTTCAAAATCCATAGATCTTAAAAGTAGAGAAATACAGAAAACAAGAAATGTAATGATCATCACCAAGAAATTTCAGCACAGAGATAGCCAGATATAAATCAGATATATTTTATTGAAGTAACATATAGATATGAAAGTTTAGTAGCAGATAGCATGGAGCACAAAATGGGACTGTCTAAAAATAGATTTACAAAAAGAAAAGAAAATGTGACAGGGAAAAAAAGGAATTCACAGAACTAGTGTATGTATTTGTGACAAACCAGCCCAGTCCTCTCTAATCACTCGGACATCATATTTTCTTTATCTTCCATGCATTTTTGTGTACCTGTATATGTTCTGCATTTTCTTCTTGCATTAGACATTATTTTAGACTACCAATAAAACCAATAATTTTTCGGTCATATAAAAAGACATAATAGCCTGGAAAAAACAGTGATGGAAGGCATGGTCCCTGGAAAAAGGGGAAGGGGTCGACCTAGACAACGGTGGACCCAGGACATCACAGAGAGTCTGAACTTGTCTTTGGCTGATGCAGGTCGACTTGCCCAGAATCGTGATGCGTTCAGAGCAGCTGTAATGGAGACAACGTTCTGGAAAGAATACGTCACATGATGATGACCAATAAAACACAGTAATCATCATCATCAGTTGCCATCTCCACAACGAAGGTTGGCTGTAATGGATCTCCAACGTCTTCTGTCTCTTGTCTTGGTGGTGCACTCTGATAGACTCTTTCCTGTCCATCTCTTGATGTTATCTTCCCACTTATAGCGCTGTCTTCCCCTTGCACGTTTGCCTTCAACTCTCCCTTCTGTTATGGTCTTCTGCAAGGTGTTATGCCTTTTTATGTGGCCAAAGTATTTTAGCTGCCGAACTTTGACCTCCCTCATTAGTTCTCTTTTCATACCTAGATTTTCTAGGACCTCCTTATTTGTTTTCATCTCTTTCCATGAGATACGCCCCATTCTTCTATATATCCACATTTCAAGAGCCTCAATTCTTTCTTCCAAACGCTTATTCATCGTCCATGTTTCTGCACCATACAGAAATGCAGAATATATATAACACTTTATGATTCTCAGTTTTAATTTGTGAGATAACTGTTTGGATGTCAGTATATTTTTCATGTTGTTGAATGTAGCTTTGGCCATTCCTATTCTCTTCTTGATTTCTGTTTCACATCTGCCATCTTCTGTTATTATATGACCAAGATATACGTAGCTCTTGACTTGTTCCAGGATTTTCCCATTTACGCTTATCTTTAATGTGGGTTTATCGTCTGTTTTGCTAATTATCATAGTTTTTGTTTTCTCAGTATTAATGTCGAGTCCATATTCATGACTTATACTGTTCACTTGCTTCACTAGTTCTTGTAACTCCGGTTCGCTTTCAGCTAACAACACGGTATCATCTGCATATCTAAGGTTGTTTATTTTCCTTCCACTGATGTTCAGTCCTGGTATTTCTTGTATCTGTTTGAAAATTTTTTCGGTGTATAAATTAAATAGGCAGGGGGACAGCACACAACCTTGTCTGACACCTCTTTTTATGTCTGTGTATGGTGAATAATTCCTTCCCGATCTTACTGTGGCAGTTTGCTCCCAATAAAGGTTACTGAGTATTCTTATATCTTTTCCATCAATACCTACGTCTTCGAGGCATTCAATTATTTTCTCTGATTGTTCTGAAGTCTGAACATTCTGTTGCATTTGGTTTTTTGGGCAATGTTATGAAACTGATGTCTTCATGTCGTGTGGTATATATCCTGTATTGTATATATCGTTGCATATTTCTGTGATTGTATCTATACCAAAGCTCTCCAGAGCTTCTATCATTTCAATTTTTATGTTATCCATGCCTGCTGATTTTCCTTTTTGTATCATATGAATGGCATTCTCTACTTCTGATCTGAGAATGTTTGGGCCTTCATTAGAATCTGGTGATGGTTTTTTACCTCTGTTGTCCTCGAATAGTTCTTTTACGTATTCTTCCCATCTGTTTGATATGTCTTTCTCATCAAGTAATATTGCACCATTTTTGTTCTTAATACAGCTTCCTCCTTGTGTAAACCGCGACCGATTTGATAATTTCTTTATTTCATCATGCATATCTCTTGTCATGTGCTTTGCTTCCAAGTCTTCTATTTCCTTGCATTTTGTTTCTATCCACCGTTCTTTTGCTTCTCTACACATAGTAAGTATGTCATTGTCTATTGTTTTATATTCTGGAGTGTTTTTTGCTTTCTTTCTTTCTGCCATTTTATTCAAGATGTCATCTGTCATCCAAATTTGATTTTTCTTAGACTCCTTTTTAGGTAAATTTGCATTTGCTGATTGTATGCTTGTTTTTAAGCATTCCCATTTTGCGGTTGCCTTTTCTTCTGGGTTTTCTCTTCTATACTGCTCCATGCTTTCTGTCAATAACTGTTGATATTTATTTTTGGCATCAATTAAATATTTCTGTTTTATATCTGGTTGTTTCAGTGCTGATATTTCTATCTGGGGTTCCTCCTGTCTTCTGTTTCCTGCTCTTTTCAGCTTTATATTTACTTTGATGACGACTGGATTGTGATCTGAATTTATGTCGGCACCAGGATGTGTCTTTGCACTTGTGACACTGTTCTTAAATCTATGTTTTATCATGATATAGTCGATTTGATTTCGTGTTACATCTCCTGGGCTTTTCCATGTGTATAATTTCCTTGGGTGGTGTTCAAAAAAGGTGTTACATATGACCAGCTGGTTTTCTTCACAGAACTGGATAAGTCTGTCTCCTCTATCATTTCTTGTCCCTAATCCATACTGTCCTACTATTTTCTTGTATTTTCCTTTTCCTACTTTTGCATTCATATCACCCATTACTATCAACACATCTGTAGATTTGACTGGTTTAAGTGTGTGTTGTAGCTCTTCATAGTATTCTTCTATTTCTTCCTCGCTGTGATGTTTAGTTGGTGCATAAGTTTGTAAGATTGATATGTCAAATGGCTTTGCTCTCATCTTTAGTAACATCATTCTGTCATTGTGTGTCCAGTATCCACATACGTATTTTTCTAACTCCTTCTTTATCAACATTCCTACCCCTCTTTCATGTTTCAATAAAACATTGTATTAAGAGTTAAACCAGTAGAAACCAGCCCAGGGTTAGTGGACAATGAAAAGGGAGTGACCCAGTTATTTTAAGCTCAACTAGAACGAGGATTTGTCTCATGTTGTTGAAAGTAGCTTGGGCCATTCATATTCTGTTCTTGATTCCTGTTTTGATTGATATTTGATATCACTTCTAAAAGCAGCTCAACATATTACTACCTACTGACAGGGTTTCACATCATTTTGATTAATTATTGTATCTTAGTTATAAAGCCTGTTTACATTAAGGAGGCAATGCCAACTTCTTGACTGTCAGAAATATAATTAATTATTGTGATAGATGTTAGGTAAGGCAAATAAAAAAATCCTGATGTGAATAGCTTGCATAATGCAAAAACAAAACTATTACACAATTAAAAACTATGTCTACATCATTTAAATTATTCATTTACTGTAAATGACAATTTTTAGTATAGGTATATTTAATCAATCTGCACCACAGTTACAATAAATAATAAAAACATGACAATTAAATGTTGAAAGCCTTTATAACAAACTTAAAAAGTATTATTTATGTTCGTACAGTAAACAAAAATTACAGTGCCAGTGATCTTAGTGTCCACTATTGTCACAGCTGACGTAAATCAAAAGGTTCATTAAAAATACAATGTAATTAATACTGAGTGAAGAACTGATTCGGCAATTTCTTGAAAGGTACTGACAATTTCATTTCTTTCAATTCAATGTATTTATTCTCACATTACCAAGAACTAATCTGTGTATAAAACTTTTTTTCTTCTTATTTTTTTTAAAGAAAGTGAAAGTTAAACCTGATCTGGTAACTCTAAATTAAATTGCTCTGCTGTTTCTTAAACCAAGAGTGCTGGAATTAATCACATTCTTTTTTTTTTCTAACCGGCGGCACTCGAGCTTTCCAGCCCTTTTGGCCCAATGACATGTCATTGCGAAGCTGGGGGGGTCAGTGGACTTTCCTTCCATCCCGGTCAGGAGCTTTGCTCCTTCCCATCCACAGGGGGTTTATGTGCAGGAGCCGTTCAGGTTATTCAGTCAAATTCTCGGTCGTAAACATTCCTTCAAACGCTGACGCCAGGGCTTGAACCTTGAAAACCTGGTCGCCAGTACAACGTTGTAGCCATTACACCAACGCGGCTCCCAATTAATCACATTACTGATCTATAGGGATAAAAATATCTTATGTTACAAAGATTTTAAATCCGAGTAGACCAATCAATCAATCAATACCCTTTAGCTCCACAAGGAGCATAGGCCTTTGTCAAACACATGCCACGTTCTCCTGACATGTGCCAACAGCTCGAGTTCTTTCCATGTTTTCATCATCAGTCACTTCTGTCTCTAGCTCTCTTCTCCTTGAGTTTTTTGGTCTACCACTGCCTCTCTTTCCCTACAGATTCCAGAACAAGGACTGCCTTGTAATGCTATCAGCAGGTTTCCTCAATGTGTGTCCCATCCATCACCAGTGTCTTCTTCTCATTTCTTGTTCCGCTGGTTCTTGTCATCAGTTCCACATGTGTTGCTTTGTCATACCATTTCAATCCTTTCCTGCACAAGTAGCCATTTTTTTAATGTCTAACTTCTTTGTTGTTCTCCATGTTTCAGAACTATACAATAGGACTGACTTGACATTTGAGTTGAAGTAGATAACTACAACATAAACCACTTATCCATTCATGTGTCCAGGAACATCTTATGCCATTAGCAACACTAACAATGAAAACAGCAGCTGTTCTGATCTGAGTTGACTTCACATATTTACAAAATAAATCAAACTGTAGGCAGTCATAAAAAGGTAATAGCTCATTAGACAACATAAAAAAGGGAAGTAAAAGGCACTCTACAGATTTGATCCATGTCTACTGAAGTAATGTCATCACCACCCTTTGAGAAATAAATGTGTCTGGGGAAAATAACCAACTAGGAATTAAAAAAAAAAAATTAGGAATTTAAAAAAAAACAACAACAACAACGTTGTTGTCTTCTATCTTTCTTAACTTAGCTATTTACACATGCAAGTTACCATGTGTAAGAAGCATGTTTGTTCCCTCACAGTCAGCAGTTTTATCAATCTGATGTAAGGTGACACAGATATCTGAGTCCTGAGCAAGAATATACTGCTAGCGCATTCAAGTTGATTCTCACCATGTAAAGTATAAATGTTGACATTTACATGTGAGCATGCAAATGTGTGTGCATGTCTGTGTGTGTCTACGTGCATGTATGCATACATAGACACACACATATGCATCTGCTAGCAAAAAGAAATATATAATGAGACTAGCTGATAAGCAACAGAACAAGCACAACATATGAGAAACAGAAAAAGCACATATGGCCGTCACCAGTACCATTCCTGGACAAGACTCTATAGAGATACAAATAGCCTCAACATGATCACTACTTTCTTTCAAAATGTTCAAGTAGATGTCTGAGAGTGTAGGCAGAAGAAGACTAGCTGAGGAGACTAAACCATTTTTTAATATTCATGGGCAAAAATGAATCTACATGTAAATAACAGATCACAACAGTGTCAGATAATTCATGTTTCAGATAGTTTGGTTTGGTTCAACGATCTTCATTGCACTTGGACAACTCCATCAGTGCTCCGAACAAAGTCTGGAATGGAATTCACCGCTATACATCGGATTCGTGGACTATGAAAAGGCATTTGACAGTATAGGGAGAGAATCACTTTGGAAATTGATGAGGCATTATGGAGTTCCCATGAAGACCACTAACTTAATAAAGAAGACCAATGAAGACATGACATGTAGAGTTCTTCATGAAGGACAACTTACAGAACCGTTTAGGATTAGAACGGGAGTGAGACAGGGATGCCTCTTGTCTCCATTTCTTTTCTTACTAGCAATAGATTGGGTTATGAAAACATCGACATCACACAACAGAAATGGAATCCAGTGGAATCTGACTAAACAGCTTGATGATCTGGATTTTGCAGATGACTTGGCTCTTCTGTCCCATAACTATAATCAGATACAAGAGAAAAGAAAATTCTCGATGAGAGGTCACAACAAGTGGGCCTGAAAATAAACAGGAAAAGACAAAGATTATGAGAATAAATGCAAGAAATGATAGAAAGGCTGAACTTGAAGAAATACCACTAAAAGATGTAGAATCGTACACATATCTTGGAAGTAATATAGACAAAGTTGGAGGGACAGACAGTGATATCAAAATAAAAAAACAAAAAGCAAGAGCAGCTTTCATTGCATTGGGAAACATATGGAGAACAAGAGAAATCAAGTCCAATAAGAATCTTCAACTCAAATGTCAAGTCAGTCCTATTGTATGGCTCTGAGACATGGAGAACAACAACCAAAAAGCTACAGACTGTTATAAACGGGTGCTTGTGTAGAACAGAAGGACTGAAATGGTATGACAAAGTCACAAATGTGAATTGATGACAAGAACCAGACATGTGCCTGTGGAACAAGAGTTGAGAAAAAGACGCTGGCGATGGATAGGACACACATTGAGGAAACCTGTTGATAGCATTACAAGGCAGTCCTTGTTCTTGAATCCACAGGGAAAGAGAGGCAGAGGTAGACCAAAAACACATGGAGAAGAGATTTGGATACATAGGTGAATATGATGAGGAAAACATGGAAAGAACTTGAGCTGATGGCACAGGACAGGAGGACTTGGTATGTGATTGTTAAAGGCCTATGTTCCTTGGGGAGCTAAAGGGTTTTGATTGATTTAGGCCAGTGTTTGTGAAGAAGCACCCAACGGAATGAGACACTCCACAAGACTCAACCAGAACCCAAAATATGGAATTGCATGGAGGAATTAGAACAGCAAAATAATATAAAAAATACAATAAATTGGAAATACACACTAGTGATACCACATGGGAGCTCAATAAATCAGATATTGACTATTATCTTGCAGAAATAATTAATTTTCTATTTCTTTATTTCTCACGAGTGCCTGTAAACATACCTTTATGTGTGTGTAATATGTATTAACTGTTAACAGGCCTCGGGTTTCCCTTCTTTATGTCTTTAATCGTGTATACAATACCAAAACCTACCCTCTGCCCTGTACTTACTGTTCTTAGTCTTCTGTCATTTACTAGACACAGTATTAAGGTCTAATAGGGGAACAACAGAAGTGATTGCGTCATTAAAAGGCTGGATTGTCCTAGGTAAATTTCCGGTGTTATGTGTTGCGGGTCGCAGGAATAACCTGTCATCGAAGCATCATTTTTGTGGTGCCTAGATGGCAGGGCTGCCATCAATGGTACCTATACCTTGTAGCGGTATGGCAGCTTGTGTACCCTGACAATCCCCAGAGCTATGCCAGTGGGAGATTTACTCCTGATAGGTTCAACCAAGCTGGACTGGTCTGCGTGGGAATGGGTCAGACAAAAGCTGGTACCCTGGCCCTCCTGGTTGGGGGTTTTAGCGCAGGGCCGACACCCCTGTTTATGTAAAAAATCGCACATGTTACGGAAACAACAAATGAAAAAAAACTGATGCGGGACGGACATCCGGAATCTCAGGCTCGTATGACTAACACGAAACCAGAATTGGTTTTTGGAACGTCAGAACTATGAATGAGGCAGGAGAGCTGACACAAATTACAGCAGAGATGAGGAACTACAAATTACATAACCTTGGAATAAGCAAGAGCAGATGGACAGGGATGGGGAGAATAAAAACAGCTACAGGGGAAACAGTACTTTATTCTGGTAGAGAGGATGGTCAGCACAACGAAGGTGTAGCCATTATCCTGAAGAAAGGAATGGGCAGGTCTTTACTGGAATGGAAACCCATCAACAACAGACTGATAAGACTGAGAGGGAGATCCACCAACACCACAATTACGAGGGGCGTTCAGAAAGTAATGCACCACATCGTTTTTCTCAGCTAATAATGAAGATAGAAGCATGAAATTTTGCACACTTCAAATATGGCATGTGCCAATTGTGTGCACCAAATTGCACCGCAACTGGCCAAATAATACGGCTGCCCTAAACCGTTGAAATGGAACGTGTTAGCAACTTGCGTTATAAGCAGCGAATTGTGATAGAATTTTTCGTTGCAGAGAAGGAAACTGTTGTAAACATTCACAAGCGTCTATGTGACGTGTATGGAAGTTTTGCAGTCGACAAGAGTACAGTCAGTCGATGGATTCAGAGAATCAAAGAATCAGGAAGTGGAGATACGGACCTGCTTGATCGGCCGCGTTGTGGACGTCCTGCCACAGCCACCAACGCAGAAATGTTGAAATGCGCTGAGGGCATTATTCTTACTGATAGGCGAATCACTACTCAACAATTGGCCTTGCAGCTGTCAGTCAGCGTTGGTAGTGCAAATGCAGTTATAAAAACTCTCGGATTTTCTAAGGTTTGCGCATGATGGGTTCCTCGAAGTCTCACAAATGACCACCGATTGCAAAGGAAAGCAATTTCTTCTGAATTGTTGGAGCGTTTCAATGCTGATGGAGAGAATTTTTTGGCTAAGATTGTTACAGGTGACGAAACCTGGGCACATCATTTTAAACCTGAGACAAAAAGACAGTCAATGGAGTGGCATCATCCGCAATCACCACGAAGAAAGAAATTCAAGACAATTCCTTCAGCTGGAAAGGTCATGATCACTGTCTTTTGGGACATTGAAGGTGTGATTCTTGTGGACGTTATGCCAAGAGGAGAGACAATCAATTCGCAAGCTTACATTAAGACATTGAAAAAACTCAATCAACGTTTTCGCAGAGTTCGGCCGCACAAGAATCCAGCAGACCTGCATCTCCTTCACGACAATGCGCGACCTCACACAAGTCTGGCAACACGGGTATGCAATCATCAAATTGGGGTGGACTGTACTACCCCATCCACCCTATAGTCCCGATTTGTCACCCTCTGATTTTCATCTATTTGGTCGGTCCACTTAAAGATGCACTCCGTGGGACAAGGTTTGAAGATGATGAAGGAGTGATTCATGCAGCGAAGAAATGGCTACATGATCAAGACAAAATCTGGTACGGGCTAGGAATACATGCACTTGTTTCGCGCTGGCATAAAGCCGTACAAGTTGATGGGGATTATGTTGAATAATACCGATGTTTACATGACATATCCGTGTATATTGTGTATAAATTTCATGCTTTTTGAATAAACATCTTCTGAGAAAAACGATGTGCATTACTTTCTGAACGCCCCTCGTATACAATGCTATGCACCAACAAACGACAGCGATGAAGAGATCAAGGACGAGTTCTATCAACATGTACAAAAGTAAATGGAAACTACACCGAGGTAAGATCTTATTATAGTAATTGGAGACCTAAATGCAAAAGTTGGAACACACAATACTTATAACGAAAGAGTAATGGGGAAATGCGGCAGTGGAACAGTAAATGAGAATGGGGACAAATTAATAAGCTTCTGCAGTATTAACAACCTGGTCATTGGAGGAACACTTTTTCCACATAAAGAAGTGCACAAGTTAACATGGGAATCACCAAACGGACGAGACAGAAACCAGATAGATCACATAATGATCAATGGCAGATGGAGACATGCACTACAAGACGTGAAAGTAGGAAGAGGCGCAGATGTGGGAAGTGATCATCACCTAGTAGTAGCAAGACTGAAGGTGAAACTTAGAGCTGCTGGACCAGTTGCAGTCAAACAGAAAAGATATAACATCACGAAACTTAAGGACTACCTCACCAGAAAAGCTTTCGTGGTCGACGTAAAGAGACGATATCAGATTACAAAAAGCCAGGAAAAAACAGAGACCGATGATGTCGACCAGAGATTCAACACCATCTCAACAATATACAAGGAAAGCAGAAAGTCATGCTTGGGATTCCAGGAAAGAAAGAGCAAAGATTGGATAACACCAGATACGCTAAACACCATAGCGAAGAGAAAGGAAATGAAAAGAAAGAAATCAGAAGCTAAGTCTCCCAGGTTAGAGGCAATATATAGTGAACAGTACAGTCAGCTGCACAAGGAAGTAAAACGCCAAACCCGTGCTAACAAAAGGACATTTCTGAATGACCTTGCAAGAAAGGCAGAAGAGGCAGCACTGAGAAATGAACAAAGTACAATATACACAATAACTAAAATCATCAGCGGAAAACGAGATGCAAACAATATTACATTAGTAAGAGATAAGCAAGGAAATCTCATCACCACAGCAGAGGGACAGGAAACAAGATGGGCAGAGCATTTCAGGGAAACTCTGAATAAGGAACCACCAAAGACACAATTGAATGTTCCTGAGGCTGAAAATGATCTAAATGTTAATACAGACATTCCACGAAAAGAAGAAATCACCACAGCAATCAAGGGGTTAAAGAATGGAAAAGCTCCTGGCCATGATAACTTAAATGCAGAGCTATTTAAGACAGACCCTGAACTAGCAGCAGAACTATTAGAAACACTATTTGCACAAGTCTGGAAAACAGGGACAACACCAACAGATTGGAACAAAGGAATAATTGTCAAATTGCCCAAGAAGGGAGATCTTGCAGACTGCATAACAGGAGAGGAATAACTCTTCTCTCAGCTCCCAGCAAAATACTAGGCAGGATAATTATACAGAGAATTTCAAAAGCAGTAGACCACAAACTGAGAAAAGAACAAGCAGAATTTAGAAAGAACAGAAGATATATTTACTCTCAGGCACATTATAGAGCAGTGCTCAGTATGGCAAAGACAGCTGTACATTAATTTCGTTGATTTTGAGAAGGCTTTTGACAGCATACATAGGGACAGTTTATGGAAAATACTGAGGGCTTATGGAATTCCAAGCTGCAAAGTGTCAATCATAAACAGCCTTTATGCCAACTTTACGTGTAGCATTGGGCAGAGCAACCTAACCTTTGAGGTGAAGACAGGAGTACGACAGGGATGCCCCTTATAAACCACTCTATTTTTAACAGTCATAAACTGGGTGATGCGCCAGACAACAGAGGGCAGTCCAAGAGGAATAAGATGGACTACATTTTCTACATTGGAAGATCTGGAATATGCAGATGACATTGCACTACTAGCACATTCACATCAACACCTCCAGGAAAAAACGGATAGACTTAATAAGTATAGCCAGCAGGTGGGCTTGAACATCAACCTACAGAAGACAGAAGTCATGACGCTTAATGTGAGCAACCCTGAGCCCATATCAGTAAGGAATCAGCAACTGGAACAGACAAACGCCTAGGATGCATAGTAACACCAGACGGCGGAGCAAGCAAAGACATCAACAACAGAATGAACAAAGCAAGAACAGCCTTTTTTAGTCTAAACAACATCTGGAAGTCCTCTCAGTCAACACAAACACAAAATTAGGATTACATCAGAGCTGTATGCTTTCTGTGCTTCTCTATGGCGCGGAGAGCTGGAGAGTTACAGAAAAGGAAATGTCGAAATTGTCCTCTTTTTATTTAACATGCTCCGAATCTTTTGGCCGAATACGATCACCAACCAAGATCTGCTTACTCGGAGCAAGCAAGAGGACATGCACACCATCATAGCTGGCAGACTCTGGAGCTGGGTTGGCCATGTGCTTAGAAGAGACTTCGATGCCATCACAAGAACAGCTATGCTATGGACCCCTGAAGAAAAACGAAAGAGAGGCCGAGCAAAAACAACTTGGCGGAGGACTGTGGAGGCTGAGATGCGAGTTATGAACCAGAGCTGGGGCACTGTACGAAGGATGGCCGCCGACCGAGCAAAGTGGAATCAATTTGTTGTTGCCCTACAAGACGCCACCAGGCGTGATGGCCACTGACTGCTTTGACGGTCGGTGGCTAAGGATAAAAGAAGAAGGAGAAGATGGCAAGGAGGAAAGTGTGATTCGCTTCCATAGCTAGGCGGGAGTGCCGCACGGAAGGTCCTGGGTTCGATTCCCGGTAAGTCAATCACGTTCTGTTGTTTTTCTGTTGTCTAGTTTTCTACTTCTTTATTTCTCACGAGTTCCTGAAAACATACCTTTATGTGTGTGTAATATTTATTTACTGTTTACAGGTCTCGAGTTTCCCTTCTTTATGTGTTTAATCTAGAAAGGTAAACATGATAGGAAACTCTATACAGAGCGATCCAACAACAAGCAATCTGATCATCATTAGGGTCCCCCGTCGATCAAATGTTTCGGCCAATCAATCTCCTTTACTTTCTGGGGTGGGGGAGGAGAGCCGGACCCACTTGGGCCATGACCTGCAAAGTGTCAGCCTCCTGTTGTCTTGTGCACAGAATTGAACCCACTCCACCTTAGTTGCAGCTTTCAACGTCTCTCCTGTTTTCTGCCAGCTGGGGCAAGTGTGAAAGTAACCCCTATGTTATGCAGCGCTATATCTGGCCGGCTTCGAGATTTTCTGATACTTTCTGGAAATGCCCCAAGCCCAGGTGGATCTACAACCATCTCCCAGTTATTTGCACTGTCATGAATAGAAGGTAAACTACTACTTGGTTTACTTGGTTTGGGATGTGATGACGTTCCTGCTCCCAGAAAGAATGTATTTGCGGTACTTGATGTCGTACAAATAGGTTGTTAGTTATTTTGTGCCCGTCTGAGTAGAGTGGATGATGACAGGGACGCGAGAAAGGTGTGAGAAATAGATTTCACGGGTGGTAGTTTCAGGAAAATGATATGTCTCTAGAATGAGTAAGTTTCTCTATTCCATCCTATCTACACGACTATAATTTAGTACAAGACAATCTTTCCCTCCTCATACATATAAATATAAGTTTAACTACACACCCACACAGCTATGTGACAACAAGACACACAAACGTGAAAAACTACGGTTACTTAGGTATGGGTCTGACCAACACACAAAGTTAAGTTTCTTTGTTGTTTATTATCATTAAACTTGACAACACTAATATCTAAAAAAAGATCAAATAAAATCAGATTTACATTCATATGAAATAGCAGAATAAATGTGCCCGCCCCCCCGCCCCCCCCCCCCCCCTTATGGAGAAAACAACCCAAAAAGTTAATAACCCAAAGGCCAAATGTTTGCACTATGTTACAGAGTAGACAGTAAAGTAAACAAGTTCCCACTATATGCTACCCAGTAAAGTAAACAAGTTTAAGCAAATCCAATGTTAGTAAATTCCCTGTAACAAAGAAAAATACTCACTCTCTCTTTCATACAGTGGCCACTCAATCACTCCTACCTACTCTTGGTGATATCACTTGGAAATACAATTTCCCTGAATATATTTTTTATCTGGTTCACTTCCCAAATTAGCCCCAGATCATCCTCTAACAAAACAGAGACTAGTGAGGTGATCGCCGAATCTGGTGTGGGTTTTCCTTGGATGAACAAAATGTCACCGCCAACAGCTGATGTAGGAACGAGCTCTTGGGGTTCACAGTTAAAAGAGGAAAATGCTTAGAGTATTGGGAAACATATGGTTTCTAAAAAGATGTTGCAATTGATAAATGATGATAATCCTATCGGACAACTCTATGTTAGAGCTCCGATTCTGCACAGCGCAAAATCTGGATAAATCCGCTTAAATTCAACTGTCAGAAGTCGGGAACATTAATGTTATTTTGTACACCCCAGTGGGCTGGAAAAAATATCTGGGTTTAGTAAGTCCAGTTTAACTTATACGTTAAAATGTTTCTCAGGTATCCTTGGCTAATACTTGCTCTCGAATGAATTTGGTGCCCACAAGATAAGAAAAAAGACTACCTTAACCAATCAGTAAAAAAAAAAAAAACGCTGGACGCTCTTGATCAGGTCTGCTAGGAATATAAGAAAACATTTATGGAAAATGCTACTATTCTATATAGCTAGATACATGCACACAGATGGGGACAATGCGATCTCTTATCCACTCCGTCAGTCCTGATTAAAGTTAAACGGCACAGGTGTTTTCTTTAGCCTATCCTATCGCACGTCGCTTAGCGGGTGTAGGTTGGATTGAGTTATGCGCCCCCCCCCCCCCCCCCCTGCTTGCGGTTAACGATCAGCGTACAATGCCAATTATCACAAACTATCGCCGGTTGTTAAGTAGCTATTAATTTGGTCGGCGCCTGATAGTTTAGTATGGTATTAAATAATAGGTACTTACAAGTATATTAAATACGCACATTGAAATCAAACGTGAATTCTTTACTGTCAGTATCTGTCGCGCCTAGCATATAAACCAGTCAGCTAAAACCGTCTCTTCTTGTGTGAGAAAGCGTGTGGTGAAAATTAACATTATAACTGAACATCTGGTATAAAATAGCTACGCGTTGATTTATTTTACTAGTTTTCACAGCTTGAAAATCGAAGTGAATTATAATGGTAAAAGCTAACACTTTTAATTGGTAAAAGCTAACACTTTTAAACACGTAAGCACTAATTTCTATTAGCAGAAAATCAGAATGAAAAATCCCCACGAATGCTAATAACACATTTTTTCACAATAATGGTTTTAGAACTGCGTGCTTAGAGTATTCAAAAATTATGAGTGACAACTGATAGCAGGTTTAAGAAAGCACAGTTAATATATCATTATATGTCTCTGATCTATCGATGATATTACTTTTCACGTTACTATGTGTAACGAGGAATCAGAAACAGAATTACAAAGTAAAGGCTTATGGCCGGTCTTCCGTCGAGCGCTTTCGACCGGCATCAAAAGACTTATTACGTTTAACGGGGTTCTCTAAGATTTTCTCTGTACGGATGCCCGCTTCAGAAGATCAAAGAGCCCAGGGGTTTCTGACTTCCCCTGAGTACGAACTTCAAAAGATTATGTGTTTTTCACGTGCGGTCTGTCAGGTATCACATGACTGACAGATAAGCTCGCGTGAGAAGACGAGGTAAACAAACCTGATTCGCTACCGGTTATGACGGGCAGGTCACGAAAATTTGTAAACGCTTCATTTGCTTATGTTCAAAGAAAAGAGGCGGGCGAAAAAGTAGCTTGTGTGAGTAAATAATAAATAATAATAAATTCTTTAAGCACCAAACACGGCGCATAAGGCAGAAACCAGTGCTCTCCAGGTTGTACGTTGTGACGCCACTCCTCTTAGCTCTTGCACATTGTTTAATCCCAACGTTCTTCCTTCTCTTATTATTGTTCTTCTGAGTGTTTCTTTTGGTCTTCCTTTTTTTCCTCTTACCCTCAGGAACCCAAGTGAGTGCCTGCAATGGTATTCTGTGGTTTTGCATTCGTAGGACATGACCGATATATGACCATCGTCTTTTCCTTATATAGTTGGAGACATATTTCTGCCTAGAGTCTTCTCTTATTTGTCGATTAGTCTTGAATTCTTTCCAACTGATGTTCATGAGTTTTCTAAGACATTTGTTCTCGAATGTATTCAGCTTGTTCTCCAATGATTTTGTTATTTTCCAACTCTCACAGCCGCATGTTAACACTGAGATAACATTTGAATTAAACAGACGAAGCTTGGTATGTATATTCAATGATCGTAATTTCCAAATGTTAGATAATCTATTGAAGGCGCTAGCTGCCAAAGCAATTCTAGTATGAATTTCTCTTGTTGTGTCACCATCCTGAGTCATTTTACTGCCTAAATAATTGAAACTTTCAACTTTCTGTAGTTTTTCCCCATTCAGGATGATATTAAAGGTCTCGTTAGAAAAGTTCATAACTTTAGTTTTAGAGGCATTTATTTGGAGACCTATTTTAACCGAAAGATGACACAAATTATTTACTGCTGCTTGGGATTGTCTGGGTGTTGAACTTAAGAATGCTAAATCATCTGCGAAATCCAGGTCCCCCAGGAATTTTCCATTTGTCCATTTTATACCTAATTGTTCATTGTGGGTATAGTTTCTCATAACCCAGCGTGTGAGTAAATACAGGCAGAAAATGCATGGTTTTGCTAGCAAATCATAAAGCGCTACGAGATTACAAAAGACTGTCAGATTACTGTAGGCTATTTTCCATTATACATCACACTTGGTCTGACTTGGCTGTTTGCCTTCACTCTTGCCAGGTCTACTGTAGCAGCCAGCTCATTTAGTACTTTGTTGTGGCGTCATGCGTATTGCCCTTGCCATAATGACAAATTGGATTGAAGGGTCCCTATGTCATAATGGAAAAACTTTCCAGGACCAATTATAAGATTGATAAGAAAGGAAAGGAGAAGGTGTATCATGTCAATCTTCTTAAAAAGTATTATGACAGGGAAGCATCAGAAGTTGCACATATCATCACCCTGGCCATTGTAACAGAAATGCAAGATGAACCAATTTCCTCCATGGAATACCCCCTAACAACTACAGAAAGCTATGCTCAGGTTAATGTGAGTGAACATCTAACTCTTGAGCAGAGGAAAAAGATTCAGGAGGTGTTAGAAATCCATGCTGATGTACTCACAGATAAGCCTGGTGTTACCACTATGCTTGTGGGTGAACATCAGTGGTACATATTAAGTTCAATACTGTTGATGGTGGGGGATGGTGTGGTACAAAACAAAGACTGACAATGACAGAGTCAGTGAGGTCGGGCTTACGGGTGGCCGACTGATGTGTGAGTAATGTGACTGTCATTTAAACACGAATGCATAAAGGTTCTGGCATACCAACACAGGCTGTAACGGCACACTCCATTAAATGTAAGAGTCAGGAAACGTTTAAATGGTTTATTACGTCACAGTACATAAACATTATGGTAACATTTGACGACACTCCAAAGCACAGCATGGTGACACAGCAAATAAGTTCATACAGCAAAAATAGTCTTCCACACAAAAGACAGCGTGCATTGCAGTTTCAATAGGCTGTAGAATATAGCAACTCATAGTATAATCCAGGTCGCTTACACAGCGGCATACATGACTTCTAATAACAAGGGGGGGGGGGGGGAATCCATTAGAATAAACGTGAATCACAATCACGGCCTGTATAATCCACGGCCTCTATAATAGGGTGGCCATATTATTCAACACAAAAAAGGAGGACAAATGCCATTTTTTGGTTCTAAAAAAGAGGACAAGGGAGGACAATATTTGTAAAAAGTAGGACGAAAAGTAGGACACCATTGTCCAATAACTACAAGACGCTGAAACATATTTTTTTTTTTTACATTCAAACAATAAGCTAATGAAATCACATTGATTTTGTGCCTTCTTATATTTTTCTGATGATAAAATCTTCAACAAGTTGGGCTACGTTTTAAATATGCATAGAAACAGAGCACGAAAGCTCCTTGAAATTTTACTGCACAAGCAGAGTGCCTTTAATGGAATATACACTCAACATGTTCCTTTCTTTTGTCCATAGACCCTGCATAAGTGAAAAAAGTCCTCAACATTGGCGTTGTGCCCAGGAATTGCAAAAATAAATTGTGCAAGTCTTAAGAATTCTGAATGCAGTTCAACATTTCTAGATTTTTCAAAATATTTAGTCCATTTCTGATGAGCCAGTAGCTGACTGAATTCTTCGTGACTGATATGACTTTCCACACGTTTTTTTAAATTGTTCAGTTGGTCGAAACAATTTGTGTCATCAATGTGAATGCCTTTATCATTTAGATATTGCAATGAGGCTTCCACATCTTTCCACACAGGTACTTCATGCAAGGTCATCCAGGAAAAAATTGCAAAATCTTCTAATGGCTTTGTCCATTTGTCTAAATATTCAATACAACTGGAATAAAGGAGCTTCACATCTTTATGAAAACTGCCACACAAATGATCAAGCCCCACTCTACGTTTCTGTGCAATTTCTGACTTAACTTTAAGAGGCACAAATTCTTGACCTAGACGTTCAGTAAGAATGTCTTTCACTGCGTTTAAACTGTTGCTTTCTCTTTCAATCTGTTCAATATGGCACTGAAAAATACTCATAAGTGAATGGTCCAATCACAGATTCACCTCTGCCAAGTTTTGTTCAAAAAACTTTTTGATGACTAGGTGGATTGTCTTGTGACTGAAAAAAAGCCTTCAGTTCCGGAAACATCTGGATCATTCTTGCAACACATGGGAATAATGACAGCCACCTTGTTCTGCCTTGGTTGAGGAGTTGTCTGTATTCTATGTCCACAAAATTCCTTCAACTCCTCCGTTCGAAGTGTATCAATATGAAAATATTGGTCAACCTTATTAAGAATATTTTCAATATCAATGTCAAGTTTTTCAACAGCATTGTGAATGCAGATGTTCAAAACATGTGCTAGACAGCCTACACCAAATATATTTTTCGTCTGTAACAGTCTTTAATTTTGCAAACACATTGTTAACCTCTGCATTTTGCCCAGTTCCACCAAACATTGTCTTACAGTTATCCCCAGTAAATGCAACACACTTCTCCAAGAGGTCATATTTTATCATGGTGTCTGTTACATATTTTGAAAATTGTTTCTGCTGTCTTATTTTGTGTATTCTGCAACTCAATTAACTTAGACTGTAGACCCCCAACTTTCCAGTCAAAATACTGACTGATTGCTGGAAATATTTTGACAGAGCCGTGATTGCTTCCATCAGTGGAAACTCCATAGTATGGAATGCTGCTTTCCTTCAGTGCTTCCAAAGCTGCTTCAGTAGAATGCTGTGCAATCACAGAAATGATAATAGCAGCTGTTTTTGTTTTGGCACATGAGAATTTGCTGGCAATGTCTGAATCGTGGAAAGCATTTATGAGTAACACTGAAGTACAATCCATTGATCTGACAGAGTTGTGATGTTTTACAGTATGAAAAGCAAAAGCACCCTCGGCCGCGGCAACTTCAAACCTTTCCTCGCTTATTTCTTTAGTAAAAAATGTCAGTTTTGATTGCAAACATTCAGACGCAAGAGCTTTCTTGTGCTGTTCTGTTTCTATATGTTTTTTTTTCAAAATCAGATGCACCTTTATTTGCTACTGATACAAATGTGCCGCCTCTGCATACAAGACATTCTGCTTCATACTCTTGTCAACCACTGGAAAAGCACTGAAATATTTTTTTCAGTTCATTTATAATATTATTTGTAATTTACAATAGACAACGAAGTTATAATTGACTAAATCCAGCGCCAAGTTCTTATTCATGCCGTTTTGTCTGTTATATTTTCCCGTAACAAATGCCAATAAACATAAACATCGTTTAACCTGGGTTAAAATATGATAGTAATCTATTATAAACTATTGAACAACATGACAACTTACGGTAGTGTTGTTGGTAATTTGCGCGATCCGTCGATTTTGCGGAGATAAAAATTGTTAATTCTGGCAGAATTTCTGTACTCAGAAATCGGATTCCAGTAAAGATTTTTCAAAATGGTGTCTTTCACGTGAGTAATTTACCTATCACATGAAAGCCGGATATTTCAACATTTTAGTGTAAAGATGACATAAAGATGGAAGAACTGAAGGCAGCACTGGAGAAAATCAAGATGGGCAAAGCAGCAGGGCATGATGGTATAACACCAGAAATGGTTAAGTACATGGGAGCATCAGGCGACCTATTACTCCTAAGGGTCCTATAGGCAGCGTGGTGCAACAAGGCCATAAAAAAGGATTGGGAGATTGCCATCATAACACCGATTTTCAAAAAGGGTGACAATCGACAATGTGGAAACCACAGAGGCATATCCCTTCTCAGTGTCCTTGGTAAAATCTACTCTAGAATCCTAGAGCAGAGACTCCGATGCCTAGCTGAGCCACAATTGGATGAAGCCCAGTGCGGATTCCGAGCAAACCGAAGTACTCAAGACCTAATCTTCACACTCAGGCAGCTGAGTAAAAAGGCCCTTGAGTACAAGAGTGAGAGCCATCTTTGTTTCATAGATCTGGAAAAGGCGTTTGACAGGGTCCCCTGGAGCAAACTTTGGGACTGTTTGGCAAGGAAGAACATTCCAGCACCTCTGATTCATGCTATACAGAGCTTCTACAAGTCTTGCAGAAATTATGTGAGGACAGCAAACTATAAGTCAGAAGAGTTCAGGACCACCAGTGGTGTAAGGCAAGGCGATATTCTGTCACCTTATCTTTTCATACTCCTCATGGACGATGTCATCAAGGCATGTAAGGAGAGAACAAGAAAGTATTCAGTGGGGTACTGGAAGATGAGACAGGTCTGTATTTCAGAGCTAGCATTTGCTGATGATGTTGTCCTGATTGCTAAATCAGAGACACATCTCCAATCCAACCTGCAAGTCTGGAAGGAAGAGCTGGAGAAGAGAGGGATGGTCATAAGCAGCTCTAAAACAAAATCCATGGTGATATCACGAGAAGAAAGAAAACATCAGATTAAGTTGGGAAAACAGGTCCTGGAGCAGGTTGACCACTTTAAATATCTCGGAGCTATTATAGACCGAAAGGGAGGCATCAAAGAAGAGCTGGCCACTCGAAAAGCAGCGGCTGGGAGACTTTTTCAGGCCATAAATCTAGGATTCCTCAGCAAGAAAGAGGTTGGTAAGAAAACGAAGATGACTGTATACCGCTCCACCTATGTCCCAGTCTTGACATATGGATGCGAGTCATGGGCATTACTACAACCCACAAAAGCCAGATCCAAACCTCAGAAATGAGGTATCTGAGGAAGGTGGTTGAAGTAACAAGAAGAGACATGGTCCGCAACCAAACGATACGTCAAGGCCTAAAATCCCACCCGCTGCAGACCCAAATAGAACAGTCCCAACTAAGATGGTTTGGCCATGTCTGCAGAATGGGAGAAGATCGGCTACCACGACAAGCATGGGAAACAAAGAGCCAGGGATCCAGACCTCCAGGACGACCCAGAGTCCGCTGGGAGGACAACATTAGACAATCTTTGAAGGACCGAGGACTAGAATGGAACCAGGCCAGGAAGAAGACAGCTGATAGAATAGTCTGGCGCTCTCTCTTCCAAACCTCTACACCTCACGGTAGAAGGGGAATGACTTAGTAAGTAAGTAAGTAAGTATTTCAACATTTTAAAAAAATCCGGCCGGACGCTCAGTTTGGGCGCGAAAAGCCGGGCAAATCCGGCCAAATCCGGACGTCTGGCCACCCTACTCTGTAATAATCCATAAACTCTTGGGAGAAAGAACTTTCCCAACAATAATCTCTTTATCTTTACTTCAGAAACATTATCCTTTATAATAATCAAATTCCCTTCATATGAAAACCACAAAATACGCCGGGACACACTAGCAAGAAGGAACAACCTTCTTCAAGCTCTGTCCGCACAAAAACTCCCGCAAAAACTCCGTTGCTTAAAAACAGTTCACCCTATCAGAATTCATTTAAGTGCTCACACCCAGTTTCATTATGCGTGAGCTGGACTCATCCGCCTTCTAACATTTTCTGTATCTTGAACATTCGAGTAGAAAAACAAGCTAACAGCTAGACAGTGGAGCTGTGTTCAGAAAAATCACCCCGCATTCATCTCATCACAAAAAGTATACCCAAAAACGACCCGTACTAACAAATCTTTCACCGGTTAACTCCCCTTAATAAAAACCCGACTTTAACACCTGGGTGTACTAATCTGTTAGAGTATGACATGGCGATTACTGACCCTACACCAGTTTGTATGTGGACATACCCTATATCTTATGAAACAGGACAAGCACTCAAGGATGAGATTGACTATCTCTTAAATGAGAAAATTATTTCAAAGTCTGAATCTCCCTACAGCTCCAATGTGGTGCTATTAAGAAAGCCTAGTGGGGAACACAGGTTATGCATTGACTATAGGAAACTAAATGCTATCACTGAATGTCATGTAGACCCATTACCTGACACCAATCAGTTGTTTGCTACATTTAGAAAGGCTCGGTATTTTTCAAAAGTAGATCTAAGCAAGGGATACTACCAAATACCAGTGAAACCAGAAGTTAGGAAACTGTTAGCCTTTAGTACACCGGATGGACATTACGAGTTTAATGTACTCCCATTTGGTTTAAAGAATGCTCCAAGTATCTTCTATAGAATGATGAGGAAATTGTTGGAACCATTACAAAATCCTCATATCACCAACTTCATGGATGATATCCTAAGTGCTACCACTACATTCGAGGAACACATAGTAGCGCTCTCCATGTTGTTAGATAGACTAAGAGAAACGGGATTGACAGCACGTCCAACTAAGTGTCATATTGGATGTGAGAAATTGGAATTTTTAGGTCACACTATCTCTACAGTGCAAATGTCTCCTGACCCAAAGAGAAAATGAGAAACGCACCAAGATCACAAACTAAAAAGGATGTAAGATCCTTTGTGTCACTGTGCGGTTTCTATCAGAAATATATACCCCATTTTAACTCATTATGCGCACCATTAACCGACTTAACTAAAAAAGGCCAGCCAGATAAAATACAATGGACCGCAGAGTGTGAACAGGCTTATACAGAGTTGAAAAATAAGCTGACAAATAAACCTATCCTTGCCCTTCCCGATCTCACACAAGAATTCGTACTAAGAACGGATGCTAGCAATGTAGGCATCGGAGCAACATTACTACAGCGGGCAGACACACCGCCACATATGCTACTACCAGTATCTTTTGCCAATAGAAAGTTAAATACAGCTGAAAGAAATATTCTACAGTCGAACGTGAATGCCTCGCTTTGGTCTGGTCGATCAATAAATTCATCCCTTTTCTTTACGGGAAACACTTCATTGTGGAAAGCGATCACCACCCTTTGCTGTTTTTAGCGGTGTCTAAAAAATTAAAATTACGACTTTTAAGGTGTAATTTACTTTTATCTCCATATTCGTTCAATGTGAGATACATTCCAGGACGGGACAATCTTGGACCCGATTTTTTAAGTCGTCATCCTATCAAAGGAGATATATAGAGAGAGAAAAGTAAGGAGAAACTGCAGCATGTGTTACCAAAAAGCTAACCGTGCACGCACTGTTTTAAAGAAGAGGGCTCTGCAGCGAGATTTGGTAGGCTACCACTTGCTTTGTTTGTGAAAAAAATGTGTAACGCGACACACACACACACACACACACACACACACACACACACACACACACACACACACACACACACACACACACACACACACACACATACATACACACATACACACATACACACACGCACGCACACACACGCACGCACACACACGCACGCACAGAGCGCAGGGATTGCGGCGGATCTTGCTTTGAAGTTTGAAGGACGCGGAAAAATGTGAATTACGTTTAGCCGGACGGTATTGAAGAACGAGGAAATAGCGAATATAGGAAATGCCGACTTTAAAAGTTTGCATTAACAGGAAAGAAAATTTAAAGCTACAAGAGCAAGCCTGGTTGAAAGTTATTAAAACTATAATAACTCACAAGAGGAGATAGAATATGAATGATATCCAAAAGGATATTATTCAAATTTGAATAGTTTTAAAAATAATTAACATTTTTCATCGTCATCACATCTGCTAAAAGTTAGCGAAATATCCTTAAAAATTTATTATAAATACATGCCCAAACGGATTTCAATAAAACTTGAATAGAATGTAGCTTCATATGGGGAAAATGAAAGGATACCTAGGAAAGAAGGAAGGATATAAGTTTGTAGTGAAAAGAAGAGAAAACATGTACAGAAAAAGCACAGATCGCCTCAAACCAGGAGATAAAACAAAATCTTATCGGACTTCAGACGGTGCTTTCTCGTACGGGAGAGACGCCCAAATATAAGGATAGAGCGGCGCGTTTAAAAACACACACACCAAATGCAAAAGCCAGCGTGAGAAACTGGAAGACAGCATCTGCAAGAAAAGTTCTTTTTTCACACTGCATGCATGGCAGATTAAATTCAACCAATACAGTCTCAGCTGATAGAATGGTCTGGCGCTCTCTCTTCCAAACCTCTACACCTCACGGTAGAAGGGGAACGACTAAGTAAGTAAATACAGTCTCACCGTAAGCTTATTAATCCTAAGAGGGTATGTAAGTTTATTAAAGATATATGTATGACTAATATCATTTTATTTCAGATTTTATTTACGATTTGATTGTATCAGACATAATAAAAAGGGAATGATGCTAACCAGAGATAACCTCCACCGGCATTGTCAGGAAGCATGACCATTAATTGGTTAGCCAAATATATCATGGCTAGTTCTTGCCTGGAAGCTTACGACATACCAGCAAGTACATAAGGGACTTGGCATCCATAAGTCGAAGGCAAAGGTTATATCGTACACATGTATCATAACATGTGATTTATTCATGTATTTTGTTAATTCTGCGCAGTGGACAGTATCTTTTTTCATGCTATCTCAGTAACATACTACCATGAATCATTCATTTATATACAAACACTGAAGACATGGTCGCCTCACAGGGCCGGCCCTAGGAATTTTGCCGCCCCGTGCAATACCATACCTTGCCGCCCTAGCCCAACCTCAAATTAACGTTTGAAATTTTTTAAACCATTATGTTAAACAAGCTTCAACATTAATTTCATGACCATTAGCCTAATTTTAAATACATGTAGTACCATTAATAATAATGTATTGATAAATTGATGAAAATACTGTAGGGCCTATAGTCATAAAATAAACCATTGACTTTATTAGAGACAATTATTTGAAATAAATGTAGTTACATTACTTACATATAGGGGATGCTCTTCTCACGTGGAAGATGAACTGTTGAGTCACAAACACTTAACTATAGTATGTACATGTTATAGTTTTTAGCACTATTTTCACATTATTTGAATTTATATTGTTTGAAGTATGTACTGCTTATAAAGACACTTTTCTTGCTTTCATATTTGCAAAAGCAGAAATAAGGTCTGCGTAGTCTAATTTTTAACCGATTTCATGTTCATTTGAAATCATGGCAAGTCCTTCCAATCTGGTTTCGGCCATTGTTGAGCGTAAATAAGTTTTAATAAGCTTCAGTTTTGAAAAGCTACGCTCACCACGTGCTACCGTTACAGGCAAAGTTAGTAATATTCTTAAAGTTATAGCGACATTAGGAGCAATGTTATTTTCAATAATATAACGAAGAACTTCAATTGGCGGTGTATTTTCTGGTACTAATTTGGATACTACGTTCAGTTCATCACATAGCTCAATGGCATCAATGTCTTTATTTTCTTGATGTGTTAAAACGCCTTCTAGGTTTTTATATTTGTTTAAAAGCTCATTTGTCGTCTCAGATTTCAATTTAGGGATGTTATATAAAAAGGAAAAATGTGAACTGTGATGTTCCAATTGCTCGAACCTTTCTTCAGTAGAATTAGTTGCAACATCAATAATAAAAGAGAAAAATTCAATTTTGAACTTAGTTTTGGGATCCAAAATAGGTTCATCTCTTGCTTCATAGTTGTGTTGCTTTTTCTGCCGACGCACTCTAGTACATTCAAACGTTGGTATCAAATCAGGATCAGCTTCAACTTTCTCAGCTAATGTTGTAGCATCAACAAGAAAATTTTGACATGATTCATCATTTCTGAGATTCTTAAGGCTTTGGAGAACATTTCTCAAAGTTGTTTTGGCACTAGTCAATTCCATTTTTATGCTTTGCAACAGTTTATTAGCAACATTAATTTCGTTTAAAACACAGTGCCATATAACCAGACAACATAAAAATTTAAAATCTCTGAGTTTTAGGGCAAGGGTTTCAGCTTCGTGTCTCGCCATTTTGTCTACTGACTCGTCATCAGCAATTTCTATCAATGCTACTCTCATTAAATGTTCACACATAGCACTATCAAATCTGGCAATCAGTTCAACAAGCTTTAAAAAATTTCCATTGTAAGGGTCATATAATTTATCAGATGTTCCACGAAATGGCAAGCATTGTTGGCTCAAGATCTGGACAATAGCAATTAGGCGTTCTATTATGCTGAATTTAATAACTTTTGTTGCATTGAATCAATTGTCTGTACTGATTTAAGCCTGGACGATAATTCAATTCACTTTGTATGGGACTCCAAGTGGTTTTTAGATTTTTCGTGTTCATTAAGATACACATACAAATGACCCCAATCATTATAGCCATCAGCAGTGAGTGACATTTTATTACAGGAAAACTACTTACAGTAGAAACAAAATACAGAATCTGTTTCTTTTGAATATACTAACCATGATTGATTAATATGTTCTCCATTGCTTAGCTCCCTAGTGTAAAAATATAGTGAAAATTTCCGACCATTAGAGCTGCGCGGAAAAACGAACTCATTTTTTTGTCTTTCAGGCAGGCCTTTGTTACGATTTCCAGTCTTTCGGTATCGCTTAAAGAAGGATTCCATCTTGCCGGATCAGTGTACCTCTCAAGTTCATCACTTAAATCTCTGGAATTGGAAACGGTCAAATCAGTTTCATTTTCGACATTGTTAGTAATATCTATGTTACTGTGGTCCGAGTTATAAGTACTTGAAATGAGCTCAGAATCATTTGTTTCGGTACATTTGCTTATTTTCTTCTGTCCTACATCAGAGTTTTCAGTTTTTAGATATTTATGTAAAGCCCCGCTATGTATTTGAATATCGCGTTTTTTTTTTTCCAGTTTCCGTTTCCGATATTTGGCACCTGATAGTTTTTTTCTTTTATTGGACATTATATCTATTTGAATATTAAAACTGTTTTAATAAACACTACAATAAAATGTATTATTTAGTAATGAATGGAGGCTGAAGCACTGTACTAATTTCCATAAAGCGTTTAAAAAACTTATTTATCACTGTAACACATAGCACACTAAAACTGAGCAAAATCAACTTCCTTGAATGCACACTCGAAAACAACTGAAACATTCGAGCCGCCAACATAGAACGGTCGATAAAAAAAATAAATTCCTGATTCCCACGCCAAGTTAATTAATTCCCGTCTCTCGTTTAGCCATGCCGGAAGATTTATCGTGGCGGTCTTCAGTTATAGGGCGGGCTGAAGGACAGTCTATTGATTCAAGTGTGTCTCAGGAACCTCGAACAAATACCAGATGGGTTTATGTGTATCCATCCAACAAACACTGTGAGCGGTTTCAATAATGCCTGTCGATGATGGTAACAGCTAGAGACTAGATAGGAAGATATATCAAAATTATACTGTGACAGACGTTTATAATTTCATTGGAAGATTCATCCAAGATTTTTTACTAATTTATTTTAATTTGTAACTATAAATAATCGTACATTTTACCATCTTCCAACACCCATTTCTCATTACAAGGATATATAGATGTATATAATAAATTATGAAATTGCACTCATTTGAGTTGGTAAATTTTTAACTGTTAAATTTTGAGTTAATGTACAATTCCTTCTTTTAAATCAACGCACCGAGCGCCCATTTGTGATCATGAATTTAAAAAAAAATACCTACAATAAGATTTTAATAACAACATTAATGTTTCTGCAAAATATTACAGTGAACAGCACTAGCGGACATAACAGTGCAATCCAACTCAACAGCATGAAACTGTGTCTTACGTCAACACAGTGCGGCACAGGGAGGGTGCGCCATCTTGAGACCTCACGCCACCTTGAAAGATCCATAGCGCGGGGACTGATTATAATTATCTAACAATGCAGCATTATTTTTAAAGTTTTCAGACTGACTCATTAGATCAAACGCACCACGTTTCAATTCCCCACGAAAGCTGGGTAAAGTTAGGTCACGGGTCTTATATTAAGATGTAAACATGTATTAAAAAAAATTAACTCACAAAAAACTGGTAGCTTGTTTAAAAGAAAAATGTGAATTTTTGAAATATAAATGATAGGAAACTCTATACAGAGCGATACAACAGGAGAAATCTGATCATCAGAAGTGGTTCCCCCGTCGAACAAGTGTTTCGGCCCTATACTCCTTTACACTCTAACGGGGGCGGGCCCACTTGGGTCATGACTCTCAAGTGTCTTAGCCTCCTGTTGGCTTGTATCGAAAATGAATCCATTTCACTTTGGTAGCAACTTTAAATCCACAACGCCCCCAGCCGTGGAGGCAATTGTGAAAGTAACCAAAGAGAAGACAAACTATTCCGTTCGTTCCGCCGCACACCACGACTAGGGACAGATACTGACATACCTGCGCGAAGCCGACGAAGTTAGCCACTGCACGCTAGCAGCTGTAATCCTGTGCCCAACACCTCTTATAATAAACGCCGCGTGTTGATCGTCAGTCACAGCCCTTTTACCAGTATACCAAAAAACTCAACGCATTGTGGACTTAGAAAAATTCCTGATGTTTCTGTACCGCAGAGTTTACTGTCCCGAGTTCCATAGCCCATTGCGGTTGTTCCACAGCCAGCATGATGCCTTTTCCGCAGTTTCACTAAGCCTCTTCAGTGCCCGTGTTCTCGACTGTCCCCTCAGCCCCAACAGTTTCAATAAATCATACACTGATGCAGCCACGAGCCCTCTTGCACCCACCTCAACAGCCATGACCCTTGCAGTGAACCAATCGTGTCTCAGATCTGCGGACAGATCACTATACTTGGCAGTGTTGAACAAATGTTGCTCTTCCAATCTGGACTCAAATGGAACAGTCAGTTCAATCAATATAACCTGGTGCGATGGTGAAGAATGCATCACTATATCCGGCCGTCTTTGAGATTTCCTGATACTCTCTGGATATGCCCCTCGTCCAGGTAGGTCTACTGCCATCTCCCAGTCATTTGCACAGTCAAGGAGAGATGGTACACTGCTACCAGATTTACTCGGTTTTGGGTGTGCTGACTTTCCTGCCCTCAGAAAGTATGTGTTTGCGGTGTTTTACCTGACATTACTATTCGCCTTAATCCTTGCCAGATCTATTGTCACAGCCAGCTCATTTAGCACTTTGTTGTGGCGCCATGTGTATCGCACTTGCCCTAATGACACCTTGCAAGCTGAGAGCACGTGTTCAAGTGTCTGCCTCCCATGGCACAAGGGGCACTGCTCATCATTCTACTTTCCAAATCTCACAAGGTTTGTGGCCGATGGCAGGAGGTCATACATTGATCTAACAACGAAGCTGAGCCTAAGAGGTGCCACATGCCATATATCATTCCATGTCAAGGACCTTTGCAGGGCTCCTTCCCATGTAGTCCATTGGCCTTGTTGGGCCTGCTGCACTGCTTTTTGCAACCTCTTATCATTCTCAGCTCCTCGTATCTCCTGAACTACCATGTCTCTACGCTCCCTGCTTGATGCCTTGGACCACCAGCGGATGTCTCCATGACCAAATCCCCGTCTATTTGTTTGTGTGTATCCGATTACCTCCCTCAGTTTGAGCGACTCTTGGGCAGCATCAACAGCTTCTTCCACTTTCCACTTCCTTCCTGTTTTCAGTGTGGGCTGAATGGACTTAACCACATCATCTGCTGACTCGCGTAGCATCATTGCAAGCCTTGCCTTTCCAACTTTGTACTCTTCAACAACTGACTTGAAAGGAAGCAGAAGTTTTGACTTTTTGCAGTACAGTGCTACATCTGGACAGACCTGGTTTCAATACCCCACGAAAGCTGGGTAAAGTTAGGTCACGGGTCTTATATTAAGATGTAAACATGTATTTAAAAATTCAACTCACAAAAAACTGGTAGCTTGTTTAAAAACAAAATGTGAATTTTTCAAATATACAAATAGTATTTGTGCACTAGTGGCGGCTTTAGCAGGGGAGTACTAAGGGATGTATGAGTGGGCGGTCCGCCCAGAGTGACAGCCAGGAAGGGCCGAGTGACAGCCAGGAAAGGGAGGGGGGGGGGGGGGGGCGGGGCATCGGACACTGTTATGACAGAAATGTATTGTTTAAAATCTGCTTGCAAGCAGAATATATTTTAATGTGTTTTTATGGGGAGGGGCCATAGAAAGGATCCGCCCCAGGTGCCAAATAATGTCAGTGCACCCCTGTGCTTTAGGAGTCCTACCTTTGGAAATACGGAGAAAGGTATTAGGACTAAATTACATGAACAAAGTTATGTTAGACAAGTCTCACCCAGCATATCCATCTTTTACCAAATATCAAGTCGGATCAGTCCAGTGAGTACCACGATACCCAACAGGATGGAAGTGTATGGAGGAAATTGTCCACCTGGATGCTTTAATTACATCAGTTAGCAACAGTTATGAATAAAAGCTGGTAGTATCACCGCGGGAGCTCAAAAAATAAAAAATAAAGACACGGACTACCACTTTGCAGAAATACTTAAGAACGCCAATAATACCAATAGTATCGAAAACAGCAAAAAATATAAAATCACAAATATCCTCTGATACACAGCTTTACAGTATATGTGTGTTGAACCAAGTGAGAAGATGACAATTTGAGGATTGAAAAATATGTTCCAACAAGGAAAATGACACGAGGATATAGTACCACAAAATATGCATCCATTTTCACTGCAGAGAGGCTGGCAATACTAAAAGCACTATAAATCTTTTGTAACAACTCTCCCTAGAAACTAACCATTTAAAAAGACTCACTCTCAACAGTGAAAAGGCAGATAAACAAGCCAAGAAAGGCAGTTCTGATAAAAACCTAGTAAGTAAAGGGATGAGTAAATCAGAGATATAATCAACAGATGCATGGACAGCAAAGTGGGATACAAATCTGAATGGGAGACAGCTGTTCAAGGCTCCAACAAGAACATTTCAGATATCTGGGAAATTCAAAATTCACAGTAACGATAAACTTCTCATAATACAGCTGGCAAAGGGCTTTTTAAGAATAGGAAAACATTACTGTACAGAGTGTCTTCTAGGCAATAATATAGAACATTTCTTGTTAAAATGTAAGTGGTATAAAGAACAAAGAATCCCTATATTCGATTATTTGCAGGCTTTAAATTCACTCATAAATATAGAAGAGGTGTTAAGGATAGACCGACCTAGAGAACTACTTAATATAGTCAGACAGTATTTAACCAGAACAAAAGTTAATATACAGTGATTGGTGGGTGGTACGGGTTGTCTCTCCTGCTCTGCAGTAGTGGTTCAATAATGGCTGAACTCAGAATAAAACGATGAGGGTTTTCAAAGGTATCAACCTTCGCTGAAGATAATCTTGGCAGAGATATAAATAGAAGAATGATGCTTCTTTTTCAGGGAGTCTGACAGGAATTTCTAGAAAAACAAGTATAACAATTGAGTCATCTGTTATAAGCTTATTATTCTCCGCTCCTTCTGTTAGGAAAGGTTTTGACTAGTATTTTCTGAGCCCCTAGCTGAAGATGATTCAACATAATATTAATTTTATAGCTCCGAGTCGTTATTTATTTATTTTTTTTAACTGAGTCATATGGGTTCATTCATAACCCTCCACTCCCAAAGGAGCATAGGCCTTAAACAAACACATGCCAAGTCCTGTCACGTGCCATCATTTCAAGTTCTTTCCACGTTCTCCTCATCATTTTCACCTCTGTTTCCAGCTCCCTTCTCCATGTGCTACTTGGTCTACCTCTGCCTCTCTTGCCCTGTGGATTCCAGAAAAAGGACTTCCTTGTAATGCTATCAACAGGTTTCTTCAATGTGTGTCTTATCCATCGCCATCGTCGTCTTCTCATCTCTTGTTCCACTGGCACTTGTCTAGTTCTTGTCATCAGTTCCACGTTGGTAACCTTATCATACCATTTTAATCCCTCTATTCTACGCAAGCACCCATTTATGAAAGTCTGTAGCTTTTTTGTTGTTGTCTTTGTTGTTCTCCATGTCTCAGAGCGATACAATAGGACTGACTTCACATTTGAGTTGAAGATTCTTATTTTCGTGTTGGATCCGATTTCTCTTGATCTCCATATATTTGCCAATGCAATGAAAGCTCCTCTTGCTTTTTGTATTCTTATTTTGATATTACTGTCTGTCCCTCCAACTTTGTCTATATTGCTGCCAAGATATGTGTACGATTCTACATCTTGTATTGGTGCTTCATCAAGTTCAACCCTGTTATCATTAGCTGCATTTATTCTCATTATGTTTGTCTTTTCCCTGTGTATTTTCAGACCCAATTGCTGTGACCTCTCATCGAGTGTTTTCAATTTGTCCTGCATCTGATTACGATTATGGGACATAAGAGCCAAGTCATCAGCAAAATCCAGATCATCCAACTGCTTAGTCAGAGTCCACTGGATTCCATTTCTGGTGTGTGTTGTCGATGTTCTCATAATCCAGTCTATTGCTAGTGAGAAAAGAAATGGAGACAAGAGGCATCCCTGTCGCACTCCTGTTCTTATCCCAAACGGTTCTGTAAGCTGTCCTTTATGAAGAACTCTGCATGTCATGTCTTCATGTGTATTCTTTATTAAATTAATGATCTTCAGGGGAACTCCATAATGCCTCATCAATTTCCAAAGTGATTCTCTGTCCACACTGTCAAATGCCTTTTCGTAGTCCACAAATCCGAGGCATAGTGGGGAATTCCATTCCAGACTTTGTTCAACTATTATTCTCAAAGTGAATATCTGGTCTGTACAGGATCTGTTTTGTCGAAAACCTGCTTGTTCATCTCTTAGTTTCTTGTCTATGGACTCTTTTAATCACTTGAGGATAATCCTGTTTAATACTTTTCCTGGCACTGATAGTAACATTATTCCTCTACTATTTTAGCACTCTTGTAAATTTCCCTTCTTAGGCAACTTAACCAGATATCATTCCTTCCATTCTGCTGGTATCTCTTCCTTTTCCCAGACTTTACCAAGTATTTTATATAACATCTCTGTAGCCGTGTCGATATCTGCTTAGATGGAATCTGCTGAAATGCCATCAGGTCCAGACGCTTTTCCATCTCTTAGAAGCTTTATGGCTTCCTTTATTTCTTCCTTCGTTGGTGTCGTAGATTTCCGATAGGAGAATTAAGACTAGGTTTGGTCCCTTCTGAATAGGTTTGAATAGGTGATAGACTCAGTGAGAGTTAGTGAAAGGTAATAGAATTTCCACACACGTGAGATGATAGATTTGATATAGTGGCTGTCTCTGAAAGCGAAAAGAATTCTTCTCTCTCTCACCTATCTTCTACAACAGTTGTTACAGCGTCAGACAGACTACACCAATATACATATTACGTATATTTCTATCACTCACAGGCACGCACATACACGTGACGACAGGTAAACACACACAGACGTGGGAAAACTATAACAATGATATATATATTATCTAGAACGAGCTGACCAAACACGATTATTTAGTTCAAGAGCGATTTTAATATCAGGAAAAATCGGCTCACAACATCAAAGAAAGTACATCAAGGAAAATACATATACACATAGTCATAAAAATTCAAGGAATGTTGCAAGGATGATAGCCCCGTTATGGTGTTAACTCTAGGTTTAGCCCGGCCCCGTTAAGAGAACAGATGATGGCGCCCGAGTCACAGATACATAGGGTTTGAGTCTAAGAGTTGTCTTTGTTTTATCTCGTAATTATATGCACAGAGTTTGAAAAAAAATCTGATTTAACCTAAGACAAAACACAAGAACTCTAGCCTTAGCAACAAATTATGCAGATTGAAAAAAAAAATTAGGACAGCAACAGGGTGTCAAAGATAAAATAGTGAAAAAATATCACTCAAACCAGCGTACACTCATTCATTCCGCCATGGCTTCTCATACTTGTACTCACGACTTTGCTTGCTGCCTCTTGGAAACACATTGATTTTAGATTTTCACACAGACTCAAAAAAATGCAGTCTTCTGCCAAGAAGTCCCCAGTTCCAAAAGACGTATTTAACTTGGAGTCTCCGGGAACGACTACTTGGGTATGCAAATTTGTTCAAATGTCTGATTAAGTCACCTAACAATTATTCCAGGCGCGGGAGTTAGCAGAGCACAGTGTCAATAGCGTAGGTTTCTAAAAAAATGATGAATGTCAGGTCGGTGCCTTCCCTCAGTATAGGATTCACTTTAGTCACACCACAGATTTGTCCACAAGATATAATCTAGTCGGGAAATGATTGTTAATATTCACGCCACCAGGCAGCAAATTATATAGAGTTTCTAGAAGAAATTAAGTGCTGGCTCCAAGGTCCAGTATTTATCATTACAGTCTTTGAAAACCCGTTATAGGGATATTAGTATTTCTGTCTAACTTGCACCGTCAGATCAGTGTTACTTGAGAAAACCCACGTGGTTCAAAATAAGGACTGTCTATTTCTTCACAAGTATGGAAACTACTACTAGGTGCTGGTAAAGTTAGGGTCACCCCAAAACTTTCACTGTGTGGAGGAAAAATAACACATATAATATAATAAACAGAATCTGTACTGGTTAAAACTTACATTTAAACTTGCAAGCAGAGAGCTTTGCTTATCATTTAAACTTCCCGTGACGTAAGTTATAATTTAAAATCAGCAATCCTCATAAATTAAGAACACGTGCGTATTCCGTCACCATTCATGAGGCTGGATTCTAGAGTTTATACGTTAGTTTAGAAAAATACACTCGACTGAGTATTAGCAGTTAAATTAAATTTATAAATAGCTACAATTGCCGTTATAAGCTAGAAATTTTAATTTTATTTGCTTTCCACTGAATGCTTCCCTAGAAAATATAATAGCCTACCACTTTATTTCTCTTCTGCGCTAAAGAAATAGATTAAAATGAATTAAGCGATTTAACACTTTAACACTCACAAAATCTATATATCTATCATATTAATTACCTCAACCACAGAATTACAGGTAGTCGCACAACTTAAGAATAAAAATGCTGAAAATATTTCTGGAAGTCTAGAAGTTCGACAAATTGCCGAAACAAACTGAGACCTTCGCTAACAGCTATTCTGTTTTCGAGCGACCTATCTACTGTGGAGTCTATGAGCGAGAATGAAATTAAAGTTTCAAACTTGGCCAATATCTTAAAATCAGACAAAGGGCCCAAACTTATTTCGCCAAGCGAAATTATCTCCCCTACTCCCAACATTTACGTCCGCTTAACGCGTGTCGTAACTGTCACCTACTGACCACGATGTACGCGTGTCAGTTTCAAATCCCAGACAGCCTGACTCCATTTCAGGGCAGTTTTCACACTACAGCTGACCATGGCCCAAGTGAGCGCCGTGTCAGTTTGGGATTTTCCAGACAAATGTCTGGATACTGACCGGTGCAGATGTAAAGTATCACACCTCACCGGGACTAATGCCGAGAAGAAGCTCGCGCGCTCGGTGAGAATGTAGACGATTTGCTACGTCCTATGTTCCGCGAACCGACTTATCACGCCTTCTGACGCCCTGCAGCCCTGACATCTACGTAATATCGTCCTAGCGCGATTCTCAGTTTAAGAGAAAGGAAAACAGGTAAAGTTTGCGAATTATATGAAAATAATATTCGCAAAACGAATGGATGAAAAATACACAGGAAAAAAAATACAGAGATAATAAAAGAGAGAATTTGGGTGAACGAATAGGAAGAAGATGTAGGAAATTAAATGAATATAAACCCTACGTGACAGAGCCTCCCCCCTTTAAGATATGGAAGCACTCCATGTCTACGTTATGGAGTTTAATTTCCTATAACCGTAGCTTCGGGGTGTCTGTCCTCTTCCCTCTCATCTTCCCCCTCCATCTCTGTCCAATTTCTACTCAAGTCCACTCCTCAAAGTTTCCTTCCCCTGGAATGTCTCATATGCGCGCTTGAAAGAGCGTCGCCGCTTCTGACATTTTTGAAAGATTTCCTGTGATAGCGGTGGAATATCCCTGCCACTATCGTCATCTTCGTCAGTTTTGGCGATCGTCAGGAGATGGTCGGAGGTTGGCACTGGTTTTTCCAAGTATCTCTTTAAGAGATTTAAATGGAAAACCTTCTCCTTTCCTTCAATAGAGATCTGGTAGTTAGCCTTAGAAATCTTTTTCAGGACGGTAAACGGCCCTTGCCATCCGATCTTCAGTTGGTTGTTCTCGGTAGGGAGTAACACCAAAACTTTCTCTCCTGCTTCCAGTTCTCTCTCTTCCGCGACTTTCCTGTATCGGTTAGCGTGCTTGGTGCGTGCTCGCTTAAAGTTAGTCGTTGCTAGGTCCCACCCTAGTTTCAACCGTTCCTTTAAAACCGACACATATTTACTGGCTGAGACAACTGTCTCATCAGCCTTCTCGTCTGTCAGAGACTGAAGTAAGGCTTCAAGCGGGCCCTTAATGGGTCTGCCGAATAAGAGTGTAGCTGGCGGAAATCCTGTGGAAGTATGAGGAGATTCTCTGTAGCCAAATAATGCTGCAGGAATACAGAGATCCCAATCTTCAGGTTTCACTTGTGCCAGCTTACTTAGCATCATGGTGAGGTTTCCATTAGCACGTTCCACGAGCCCATTTCCGGCCGGAGTATATGGCTTAGTGTGGATGTGCTGGGTCCTCAAGATCTTAACGATCTCATCCATCAACAGGTTTCGGTATGGAGATCCATTATCCGTCAACACTTGCTGAGGGAATCCCAACCGAGTGAAAATCTGCACGAGGGCTTCTGCGACATGCTTGGCATCTGCGCATGTTAGCGGGATAGCTTCTGCCCATAAAGTGCATGTATCGACTAAGGTCAGGATGAACCTGTTCCTTCTTTTAGTCCTTTCGAAAGGCCCTAAAATGTCGATCACAACCCGTTCGAATGGTGTTCCCATTATTGGCATTTCACCCATGTGGACTGGGGGTGTCCGTTGCTTGGGTGGTACACGTTGGCACTGGGCACAGGATTTGACATATCTGATAATATCAGTATTTACTCCTGGCCACCAATAATGAGTGGTTATACGTTGGTTTGTGGCGTTCTGTCCCATATGTCCGCTAAAGGGAAGAGAGTGCCCCATTTCTAGGATTTGGCTTCTGTACTGTTTCGGTACTAGGAGCTGGTTGTAACCTTGGTCAGGCTTGCCCGTTCTCCGATAAAGTACGCCATCCTTAGAAAAAATGTCCCCGTGCTGTGTGGGTTCCTTAGCCATGGGCAGTTTCCTAAAGCAGGGTGCCAAAGTAGGGTCCTTGTATTGCGCTTCTTTAAGTTCCATAGGTAACAAATTTGGCGCAGGCTCCCGTTCCTTCTTGGTTTGCCCTCTTGTAGTTACTGCTGCCACAATCGGCTCTTCCGGTTTCCCAATACACACGTATCTCCCGCCAAGTATGACTGGGTAGATGGGATCATCCATAACAGCCGCTTTGATCACACCTCTGACAAAGTCAGAGTGTATCTCCACCAATGCGATGGGAAGCGCTGTAGGTGCATCACTCTTACGAACTCCACAAAGTTTGACGGTCTCTCCTGTCTCTTGACCGGGTTTTTTGACCAGGTTTCTGGCAACAATGCAATCGTAAGAAAGCCCCGTGTCAAATAAGCAAGAAGTTTGAGAACCGTTCAAAATAACAATACCTCGCGTTGAGGGTCTATCCCCAAGAGGTTGGGAATCACTGTCAATAATTCCGCCTTGCGAGACTGTTAATAAGCATCCGATGCGTTTAGGCTCGGTGTGCTCGGTCTGATCATATGTCCCGTGCTCGGGGGTTCTCCCTTTGCCACCTTGTCCTTTCTGGCTACGCTGCCATGTAGGGCGGTCGGGTTGATCAGACTGTTTGGGGTGGTTGGGGTACTTGTTCTTGTAGAACTTGGATTTTTCAGGAGGGGGGTTTTGAGGTCCAGTTTCTCTGTGGTTGTTTTGGTTAGAAGCCTGAGAAGATTGCTCTAGGTTATGTTTTCGAAAATGCTCCTCTGTCGGTTTCCGCTTTGTGGCCGGTAGTTCAGCCAGCGCATTGTGATAACGCTCAGACTTTTCCAAAATGTCTTCAAGTTTTTCTGCCCCCTGCTCAGCGAGAAATCTCCGGGTATCAGCAGACAAAGTGTTCTTTATTTGTTCAGTTAGAACAAGTTCCTCAAGACCTTCATAGGTAGAGGGGAGCTGCGAAAGCTCAAGGCACTTTGTTAGATATCCCTTAAGACGCGACGAGAACTGGTGAAAAGTTTCAGAATTCTCTTTCCGGCTGTTGCGAAACAGTTACAAAAACTTGCGAGCGTTCATTTCAAAGCGCTCCAGTAACGCTTTCTTCAACACATCGTAGTCGTCTTGTTGGCTACTTTCCAGCTTAGAATAAACATCATAAGCAGAACCTTTTAGGGCCTGGGAAAGTTTCATATTCCAACGCGACCTCTCTAACCCGTACAGAGTTGCAATTTTCTCAAATTTTTCTAACCATGTGTCAATCTTCTCATTAGGACAAGGAAAAGATTCAAGAGTGAAAGACATAGCATTTAGTTGAAGAGATTGAGTGTTAGCAGGGTCAGTTAAGGAAGAATGAGGAGAAGACTCTCCATTGCTGGAGGTAGAGGCAGCACCACGACTTTGGAGTTCTAGAGCTTTAAGCGCCAGCTCATGCTGTCGTCGTTGCTCATTCTTCTCTTCTGTCTCTCCTTCTCTCCTTTCCTCCTGCTCTCTTTCCTTCGTCTCTTTCCTCATCCTGCGAATTTCCATTTCCTCGTCCATCTTCTTCTGCTGTAATAGACGGTCTTCCGCTTCTTTCCTCTCCGCTGCTTCTTCTTTCCTCTTTAGTTCTTCTTCTTTCCTCTCCGCATCATATCTCTCAAGTTCGTCCCTGACAAAAGCTTTCGCTTCTTCTCCTTCCAGTCCCTCCTCTCTCGCTTCGTCCCTGAGGAGTTGTCTAAGCTTTGCCCTCTCGGCCATATTATGTCAGTGACTGAGACACGTGGAGAAAGAAAATAGGAAAAAGGATACACTGGTTCCTACCACTTACGAGAAAAAAAACCCAAAAATTCAAAAGATGATATCCTTAACCCTGGGATACCTCCTCCAAAGTAAAATCTAACTATCGCTGCTATTATCGGCAATAAAGCACTTAATGCAAAACACGACTACGCCAACTAAATGGTAGTTAAGATTACTTCTGAAAAATAAGTTGCTACAGTGGAAAAGCAAAAGAATATTGCAAAAATTAAAGAGAAAAATAATCCCTTAATTTTTAAAAATCCACTATAAGTTCGCCCCTGAAGTCAGATCGGGTAAGGGAGGGAATTAGTCTGGACAAAAAGTCCGAAACACACTCCTTAACTTAGTTCAAACGCCGTTCTGCCTCAGTACCCAGTGAATGTTATACACTCACCACTTTACCAGCATTTAGTATTACAATCAGCAGTTAACATATATCCCGACAAATCAACCTGTAACCAAAATGTATATTATTCAAAGATGCTGTGGAAAAAAAACTTATTAGTTTGTGTGGTCAGCACGCCCGTAAACAGATCGCTAGTCTAGGGGGTAATTATTTAAAGATATAACAACTCACAAGACATCACACTCTTACTCTATATCAGAATACAGAATCTTAAGTTCAAAATCCAGATAGACGAGTCCACGTTTGTCGTACTCGTCTTCCTATTCTAAGTTCAAAGACCGGAAACGAGCCCTCATTTGTCGTAGATTTCCGATAGGAGAATTAAGACTAGGTTTGGTCCCTTCTGAATAGGTTTGAATAGGTGATAGACTCAGTGAGAGTTAGTGAAAGGTAATAGAATTTCCACACACGTGAGATGATAGATTTGATATAGTGGCTGTCTCTGAAAGCGAAAAGAATTCTTCTCTCTCTCACCTATCTTCTACAACAGTTGTTACAGCGTCAGACAGACTACACCAATATACATATTACGTATATTTCTATCACTCACAGGCACGCACATACACGTGACGACAGGTAAACACACAGACGTGGGAAAACTATAACAATGATATATATATTATCTAGAACGAGCTGACCAAACACGATTATTTAGTTCAAGAGCGATTTTATTATCAGGAAAAAATCGGCTCACAACATCAAAGAAAGTACATCAAGGAAAATACATATACACATAGTCATAAAAAATCAAGGAAATGTTGCAAGGATGATAGCCCCGTTATGGTGTTAACTCTAGGTTTAGCCCGGCCCCGTTAAGAGAACAGATGATGGCGCCCGAGTCACAGATACATAGGGTTTGAGTCTAAGAGTTGTCTTTGTTTTATCTCGTAATTATATGCACAGAGTTTGAAAAAAATCTGATTTAACCTAAGACAAAACACAAGAACTCTAGCCTTAGCAACAAATTATGCAGATTGAAAAAAAAAATTAGGACAGCAACAGGGTGTCAAAGATAAAATAGTGAAAAATATCACTCAAACCAGCGTACACTCATTCATTCCGCCATGGCTTCTCATACTTGTACTCACGACTTTGCTTGCTGCCTCTTGGAACACATTGATTTTAGATTTTCACACAGACTCAAAAAAAAATGCAGTCTTCTGCCAAGAAGTCCCCAGTTCCAAAAGACGTATTTAACTTGGAGTCTCCGGGAACGACTACTTGGGTATGCAAATTTGTTCAAATGTCTGATTAAGTCACCTAACAATTATTCCAGGCGCGGGAGTTAGCAGAGCACAGTGTCAATAGCGTAGGTTTCTAAAAAAATGATGAATGTCAGGTCGGTGCCTTCCCTCAGTATAGGATTCACTTTAGTCACACCACAGATTTGTCCACAAGATATAATCTAGTCGGGAAATGATTGTTAATATTCACGCCACCAGGCAGCAAATTATATAGAGTTTTCTAGAAGAAATTAAGTGCTGGCTCCAAGGTCCAGTATTTATCATTACAGTCTTTGAAAACCCGTTATAGGGATATTAGTATTTCTGTCTAACTTGCACCGTCAGATCAGTGTTACTTGAGAAAACCCACGTGGTTCAAAATAAGGACTGTCTATTTCTTCACAAGTATGGAAACTACTACTAGGTGCTGGTAAAGTTAGGGTCACCCCAAAACTTTCACTGTGTGGAGGAAAAATAACACATATAATATAATAAACAGAATCTGTACTGGTTAAAACTTACATTTAAACTTGCAAGCAGAGAGCTTTGCTTATCATTTAAACTTCCCGTGACGTAAGTTATATTTAAAAATCAGCAATCCTCATAAATTAAGAACACGTGCGTATTCCGTCACCATTCATGAGGCTGGATTCTAGAGTTTATACGTTAGTTTAGAAAAATACACTCGACTGAGTATTAGCAGTTAAATTAAATTTATAAATAGCTACAATTGCCGTTATAAGCTAGAAATTTTAATTTTATTTGCTTTCCACTGAATGCTTCCCTAGAAAATATAATAGCCTACCACTTTATTTCTCTTCTGCGCTAAAGAAATAGATTAAAATGAATTAAGCGATTTAACACTTTAACACTCACAAAATCTATATATCTATCATATTAATTACCTCAACCACAGAATTACAGGTAGTCGCACAACTTAAGAATAAAAAATGCTGAAAATATTTCTGGAAGTCTAGAAGTTCGACAAATTGCCGAAACAAACTGAGATCTTCGCTAACAGCTATTCTGTTTTCGAGCGACCTATCTACTGTGGAGTCTATGAGCGAGAATGAAATTAAAGTTTCAAACTTGGCCAATATCTTAAAATCAGACAAAGGGCCCAAACTTATTTCGCCAAGCGAAATTATCTCCCCTACTCCCAACATTTACGTCCGCTTAACGCGTGTCGTAACTGTCACCTACTGACCACGATGTACGCGTGTCAGTTTCAAATCCCAGACAGCCTGACTCCATTGCCCAAGTGAGCGCCGTGTCAGTTTGGGATTTTCCAGACAAATGTCTGGATACTGACCGGTGCAGATGTAAAGTATCACACCTCACCGGGACTAATGCCGAGAAGAAGCTCGCGCGCTCGGTGAGAATGTAGACGATTTGCTACGTCCTATGTTCAGCGAACCGACTTATCACGCCTTCTGACGCCCTGCAGCCCTGACATCTACGTAATATCGTCCTAGCGCGATTCTCAGTTTTAGAGAAAGGAAAACAGGTAAAGTTTGCGAATTATATGAAAATAATATTCGCAAAACGAATGGATGAAAAATACACAGGAAAAAAAATACAGAGATAATAAAAGAGAGAATTTGGGTGAACGAATAGGAAGAAGATGTAGGAAATTAAATGAATATAAACCCTACGTGACAGAGCCTCCCCCCTTTAAGATATGGAAGCACTCCATGTCTACGTTATGGAGTTTAATTTCCTATAACCGTAGCTTCGGGGTGTCTGTCCTCTTCCCTCTCATCTTCCCCCTCCATCTCTGTCCAATTCCTACTCAAGTCCACTCCTCAAAGTTTCCTTCCCCTGGAATGTCTCATATGCGCGCTTGAAAGAGCGTCGCCGCTTCTGACATTTTTGAAAGATTTCCTGTGATAGCGGTGGAATATCCCTGCCACTATCGTCATCTTCGTCAGTTTTGGCGATCGTCAGGAGATGGTCGGAGGTTGGCACTGGTTTTTCCAAGTATCTCTTTAAGAGATTTAAATGGAAAACCTTCTCCTTTCCTTCAATAGAGATCTGGTAGTTAGCCTTAGAAATCTTTTTCAGGACGGTAAACGGCCCTTGCCATCCGATCTTCAGTTGGTTGTTCTCGGTAGGGAGCAACACCAAAACTTTCTCTCCTGCTTCCAGTTCTCTCTCTTCCGCGACTTTCCTGTATCGGTTAGCGTGCTTGGTGCGTGCTCGCTTAAAGTTAGTCGTTGCTAGGTCCCACCCTAGTTTCAACCGTTCCTTTAAAACCGACACATATTTACTGGCTGAGACAACTGTCTCGTCAGCCTTCTCGTCTGTCAGAGACTGAAGTAAGGCTTCAAGCGGGCCCTTAATGGGTCTGCCGAATAAGAGTGTAGCTGGCGGAAATCCTGTGGAAGTATGAGGAGATTCTCTGTAGCCAAATAATGCTGCAGGAATACAGAGATCCCAATCTTCAGGTTTCACTTGTGCCAGCTTACTTAGCATCATGGTGAGGTTTCCATTAGCACGTTCCACGAGCCCATTTCCGCCGGAGTATATGGCTTAGTGTGGATGTGCTGGGTCCTCAAGATCTTAACGATCTCATCCATCAACAGGTTTCGGTATGGAGATCCATTATCCGTCAACACTTGCTGAGGGAATCCCAACCGAGTGAAAATCTGCACGAGGGCTTCTGCGACATGCTTGGCATCTGCGCATGTTAGCGGGATAGCTTCTGCCCATAAAGTGCATGTATCGACTAAGGTCAGGATGAACCTGTTCCTTCTTTTAGTCCTTTCGAAAGGCCCTAAAATGTCGATCACAACCCGTTCGAATGGTGTTCCCATTATTGGCATTTCACCCATGTGGACTGGGGGTGTCCGTTGCTTGGGTGGTACACGTTGGCACTGGGCACAGGATTTGACATATCTGATAATATCAGTATTTACTCCTGGCCACCAATAATGAGTGGTTATACGTTGGTTTGTGGCGTTCTGTCCCATATGTCCGCTAAAGGGAAGAGAGTGCCCCATTTCTAGGATTTGGCTTCTGTACTGTTTCGGTACTAGGAGCTGGTTGTAACCTTGGTCAGGCTTGCCCGTTCTCCGATAAAGTACGCCATCCTTAGAAAAAATGTCCCCGTGCTGTTTGGGTTCCTTAGCCATGGGCAGTTTCCTAAAGCAGGGTGCCAAAGTAGGGTCCTTGTATTGCGCTTCTTTAAGTTCCATAGGTAACAAATTTGGCGCAGGCTCCCGTTCCTTCTTGGTTTGCCCTCTTGTAGTTACTGCTGCCACAATCGGCTCTTCCGGTTTCCCAATACACACGTATCTCCCGCCAAGTATGACTGGGTAGATGGGATCATCCATAACAGCCGCTTTGATCACACCTCTGACAAAGTCAGAGTGTATCTCCACCAATGCGATGGGAAGCGCTGTAGGTGCATCACTCTTACGAACTCCACAAAGTTTGACGGTCTCTGCTGTCTCTTGACCGGGTTTAACCAGGTTTCTGGCAACAATGCAATCGTAAGAAAGCCCCGTGTCAAATAAGCAAGAAGTTTGAGAACCGTTCAAAATAACAATACCTCGCGTTGAGGGTCTATCCCCAAGAGGTTGGGAATCACTGTCAATAATTCCGCCTTGCGAGACTGTTAATAAGCATCCGATGCGTTTAGGCTCGGTGTGCTCGGTCTGATCATATGTCCCGTGCTCGGGGGGTTCTCCCTTTGCCACCTTGTCCTTTCTGGCTACGCTGCCATGTAGGGCGGTCGGGTTGATCAGACTGTTTGGGGTGGTTGGGGTACTTGTTCTTGTAGAACTTGGATTTTTCAGGAGGGGGGTTTTGAGGTCCAGTTTCTCTGTGGTTGTTTTGGTTAGAAGCCTGAGAAGATTGCTCTAGGTTATGTTTTCGAAAATGCTCCTCTGTCGGTTTCCGCTTTGTGGCCGGTAGTTCAGCCAGCGCATTGTGATAACGCTCAGACTTTTCCAAAATGTCTTCAAGTTTTTCTGCCCCCTGCTCAGCGAGAAATCTCCGGGTATCAGCAGACAAAGTGTTCTTTATTTGTTCAGTTAGAACAAGTTCCTCAAGACCTTCATAGGTAGAGGGGAGCTGCGAAAGCTCAAGGCACTTTGTTAGATATCCCTTAAGACGAGATGAGAACTGGTGAAAAGTTTCAGAATTTTTTTTTTTTTTTTATTTTTTTTTTATTTTTTTTTTTTTTTTTTTTTATTTTTTTTTTTTTTTTTTTTTTTTTTTTTTTATTTTCTCTTTCCGGCTGTTGCGAAACAGTTGCAAAAACTTGCGAGCGTTCATTTCAAAGCGCTCCAGTAACGCTTTCTTCAACACATCGTAGTCGTCTTGTTGGCTACTTTCCAGCTTAGAATAAACATCATAAGCAGAACCTTTTAGGGCCTGGGAAAGTTTCATATTCCAACGCGACCTCTCTAACCCGTACAGAGTTGCAATTTTCTCAAATTTTTCTAACCATGTGTCAATCTTCTCATTTGGACAAGGAAAAGATTCAAGAGTGAAAGACATAGCATTTAGTTGAAGAGATTGAGTGTTAGCAGGGTCAGTTAAGGAAGAATGAGGAGAAGACTCTCCATTGCTGGAGGTAGAGGCAGCACCACGACTTTGGAACTTCTAGAGCTTTAAGCGCCAGCTCATGCTGTCTCTCATCCCTCTCTTCATTGTCTCTCCTTCTCTCCTTCCTCATGCTGTCTCTCCTTTCCTTCTCTCTTTCCTCATGCTGCATCTGCATCCTGCGAATTTCCATTTCCTCATCCATCTTCTGCTGCTGTAATAGGCGGTCTTCCGCTTCTTCCCACTCCGCTGCTACCATTTCCTCTTTCGCTTCAGCTTCTTTCCTCTCCGCATCATATCTCTCAAGTTCGTCTCTGACAAAAGGTTTCGCTTCTTCTCCTTCCAGTCCCTCCTCTCTCGCTTCGTCCCTGAGGAGTTGTCTAAGCTTTGCCCTCTCGGCCATATTATGTCAGTGACTGAGACACGTGGAGAAAGAAAATAGGAAAAAGGATACACTGGTTCCTACCACTTACGAGAAAAAAATTACCAAAAATCAAAAGATGATATCCTTAACCCTGGGATACCTCCTCCAAAGTAAAATCTAACTATCGCTGCTATTATCGGCAATAAAGCACTTAATGCAAAACACGACTACGCCAACTAAATGGTAGTTAAGATTACTTCTGAAAAATAAGTTGCTACAGTGGAAAAGCAAAAGAATATTGCAAAAATTAAAGAGAAAAATAATCCCTTAATTTTTAAAAATCCACTATAAGTTCGCCCCTGAAGTCAGATCGGGTAAGGGAGGGAATTAATCTGGACAAAAAGTCCGAAACACACTCCTTAACTTAGTTCAAACGCCGTTCTGCCTCAGTACCCAGTGAATGTTATACACTCACCACTTTACCAGCATTTAGTATTACAATCAGCAGTTAACATATATCCCGACAAATCAACCTGTAACCAAAATGTATATTATTCAAAGATGCTGTGGAAAAAAAAACTTATTAGTTTGTGTGGTCAGCACGCCCGTAAACAGATCGCTAGTCTAGGGGGTAATTATTTAAAGAGATAACAACTCACAAGACATCACACTCTTACTCTATATCAGAATACAGAATCTTAAGTTCAAAATCCAGATAGACGAGTCCACGTTTGTCGTACTCGTCTTCCTATTCTAAGTTCAAAGACCGGAGACGAGCCCTCATTTGTCGTAGATTTCCGATAGGAGAATTAAGACTAGGTTTGGTCCCTTCTGAATAGGTTTGAATAGGTGATAGACTCAGTGAGAGTTAGTGAAAGGTAATAGAATTTCCACACACGTGAGATGATAGATTTGATATAGTGGCTGTCTCTGAAAGCGAAAAGAATTCTTCTCTCTCTCACCTATCTTCTACAACAGTTGTTACAGCGTCAGACAGACTACACCAATATACATATTACGTATATTTCTATCACTCACAGGCACGCACATACACGTGACGACAGGTAAACACACAGACGTGGGAAAACTATAACAATGATATATATATTATCTAGAACGAGCTGACCAAACACGATTATTTAGTTCAAGAGCGATTTTAATATCAGGAAAAATCGGCTCACAACATCAAAGAAAGTACATCAAGGAAAATACATATACACATAGTCATAAAAAATCAAGGAAATGTTGCAAGGATGATAGCCCCGTTATAGTGTTAACTCTAGGTTTAGCCCGGCCCCGTTAAGAGAACAGATGATGGCGCCCGAGTCACAGATACATAGGGTTTGAGTCTAAGAGTTGTCTTTGTTTTATCTCGTAATTATATGCACAGAGTTTGAAAAAAATCTGATTTAACCTAAGACAAAACACAAGAACTCTAGCCTTAGCAACAAATTATGCAGATTGAAAAAAAAATTAGGACAGCAACAGGGTGTCAAAGATAAAATAGTGAAAAATATCACTCAAACCAGCGTACACTCATTCATTCCGCCATGGCTTCTCATACTTGTACTCACGACTTTGCTTGCTGCCTCTTGGAACACATTGATTTTAGATTTTCACACAGACTCAAAAAAATGCAGTCTTCTGCCAAGAAGTCCCCAGTTCCAAAAGACGTATTTAACTTGGAGTCTCCGGGAACGACTACTTGGGTATGCAAATTTGTTCAAATGTCTGATTAAGTCACCTAACAATTATTCCAGGCGCGGGAGTTAGCAGAGCACAGTGTCAATAGCGTAGGTTTCTAAAAAAATGATGAATGTCAGGTCGGTGCCTTCCCTCAGTATAGGATTCACTTTAGTCACACCACAGATTTGTCCACAAGATATAATCTAGTCGGGAAATGATTGTTAATATTCACGCCACCAGGCAGCAAATTATATATAGAGTTTCTAGAAGAAATTAAGTGCTGGCTCCAAGGTCCAGTATTTATCATTACAGTCTTTGAAAACCCGTTATAGGGATATTAGTATTTCTGTCTAACTTGCACCGTCAGATCAGTGTTACTTGAGAAAAACCCACGTGGTTCAAAATAAGGACTGTCTATTTCTTCACAAGTATGGAAACTACTACTAGGTGCTGGTAAAGTTAGGGTCACCCCAAAACTTTCACTGTGTGGAGGAAAAATAACACATATAATATAATAAACAGAATCTGTACTGGTTAAAACTTACATTTAAACTTGCAAGCAGAGAGCTTTGCTTATCATTTAAACTTCCCGTGACGTAAGTTATAATTAAAAAATCAGCAATCCTCATAAATTAAGAACACGTGCGTATTCCGTCACCATTCATGAGGCTGGATTCTAGAGTTTATACGTTAGTTTAGAAAAATACACTCGACTGAGTATTAGCAGTTAAATTAAATTTATAAATAGCTACAATTGCCGTTATAAGCTAGAAATTTTAATTTTATTTGCTTTCCACTGAATGCTTCCCTAGAAAATATAATAGCCTACCACTTTATTTCTCTTCTGCGCTAAAGAAATAGATTAAAATGAATTAAGCGATTTAACACTTTAACACTCACAAAATCTATATATCTATCATATTAATTACCTCAACCACAGAATTACAGGTAGTCGCACAACTTAAGAATAAAAATGCTGAAAATATTTCTGGAAGTCTAGAAGTTCGACAAATTGCCGAAACAAACTGAGACCTTCGCTAACAGCTATTCTGTTTTCGAGCGACCTATCTACTGTGGAGTCTATGAGCGAGAATGAAATTAAAGTTTCAAACTTGGCCAATATCTTAAAATCAGACAAAGGGCCCAAACTTATTTCGCCAAGCGAAATTATCTCCCCTACTCCCAACATTTACGTCCGCTTAACGCGTGTCGTAACTGTCACCTACTGACCACGATGTACGCGTGTCAGTTTCAAATCCCAGACAGCCTGACTCCATTGCCCAAGTACGCCATTGCCCAAGTGAGCGCCGTGTCAGTTTGGGATTTTCCAGACAAATGTCTGGATACTGACCGGTGCAGATGTAAAGTATCACACCTCACCGGGACTAATGCCGAGAAGAAGCTCGCGCGCTCGGTGAGAATGTAGACGATTTGCTACGTCCTATGTTCCGCGAACCGACTTATCACGCCTTCTGACGCCCTGCAGCCCTGACATCTACGTAATATCGTCCTAGCGCGATTCTCAGTTTAAGAGAAAGGAAAACAGGTAAAGTTTGCGAATTATATGAAAATAATATTCGCAAAACGAATGGTTTGGAACTTCTGGTTTTGCTTGTGTTTAAATCTGCTTTCTTGTTATTTTCTGTCTTTTATCTTATTGATGGTTTCAGTTGTTATCCATGCTTTCTGTTGTCGTTCCTTTTTTCCCAGTATTTCTTCACATGTCTCATTCCCTACCGTTTTGATTCGCTGCCAATAGTCTTTTGTATTCTCTACATCTTCCAGCTGTTGGAGCACATGAAATTTGTTGGATATTGTGACCGCAAATTTGTCTCTTGTTTCTTGATTTCTTAGAGTCATATGGGCGCAGACATAAAATTCACTCAATAGCGATTAATTCAAATCTAGATTTATATTTATATAAAAACATGTTTAATAATCAGTTATTAGTTTAACAAGGTACAAGAAATAAAGTTCATCAGGAAGATTTTAGTTGTTGGTGGATAAGAGAACACAATTCTCCATTTCCATGCTAGTGTTCTACTTAGGTGATGAGGAGGGGTCAGTTGGAGTTCAGTTCCGACAATGCTGGTTCCCCGTAAAGTTTTGAACTGTTCCTCTTCATGAGTCGAATTTTTTTGGCATGTACCTTGCAGCAAGATCGGGGTAAGTACTAAGTTTTAATCGTCACGTGTCCTCAAAACTGGTCTGTGGTTTGGTGTCTAGTGTTAACTTCAGGCGACTTGTACCAAAAAAACTGATAGGAAACAAATGCCTCTTTTAAGTTGTATGGCTCCTGATGTAAACATCAAGTGACTTCTGGTTCCCTCCACCACTACATCTTCCTCAGAACATTTCCCGTTATCCCTGAGTTTTAAATCTGAACCCATTGAGTCAGATGAAAGGGTTTTAGGACAGCAGAAGATGACAAATTTATCATCCTTTACTTTCATAAATATACATACAAAACAAAACTAAAGTGTTGATATAACATTATATATATATATATATATATATATATATATATATATATATATATATATATATATATATATATATATATATATATATATATATATATATATATATATATATATATATATATATATATATATATATATATATATATATATATATATATATATATATATATATATATATATATATATATATATATATATATATATATATATATATATATATGGCCTTACCATCAATACGAAGAAATCTGAAGAAATGTTGCAACCTGCTCCTGGGAAACCTTACTGTGAACCAAATATCACAGTAAAGAACCAACGTCTCCAAGTGGTGGACAGCTTCACTTACCTAGGCAGTACCCTTACCAAAGATACGAATATCGACTCCGAGGTCAACAACAGAATTGCAAAGGCAAGTGCAGCTTTTGGAAGACTAAGAGTAAATGTCTGAGATCGACAAGGAATTAGTGCCGCCACCAAGATAAAAGTATATCATGCAATAGTACTCACTACCCTCCTGTATGCCTGTGAAACATGGACTGTGTATAGCAGACACGCCAAGAAGCTTAATCATTTCCACATGAGCTGTCTTCGCAGGATCAAGTGGCATGATAGAGTATCTAATTCTGAGGTCCTCAACAGAGCCCATATCTCAAGCATCTACACATTGCTGCAGAGGGCCTAAACTAGATGGGCCGGACATGTTGTTCGCATGCCCGAAAAACGTATCCCAAGACAGTTGATGTACAGCGAACTCTCCATGGGTAAGCGAACAGTAGGGGGACAAAAGAAACGCTTCAAAGACGCACTGAAAGCATCGTTGAGCAGCTTCAAAATTGATGTCTCCTCCTGGGAGACTATCGTACAGGATCGCTGTGCCTGGCGGACAAACATTACTCAAGGCGCTCGCATTGCAGAATAGAATTTAGCTGATAAGGCAGAAGGCAAGCATGCTGCAAGAAAGGCCAGAATGCACAGCAACACTACTATCGACTCTAACCATGTGTGCCCCGTATGTGGCAGGGCCTGTAGGGCCGAAATAGGACTAATTAGCCACATGAGATCACAGCACAGATGTGTCACAACTCAAGTCTGAAGCTGTCGCCATCTTCGCTTGCGATGGGCAACTATTATTATTATTATTATTATGATATATATATTCCAAAATATATGTCAAAATACATCTTTTTTAGAATGTGTTCTTACACATTTAATTTGATATATTTATATTCAGAGGATCTTAAGTTATCATAACATATTCTAATACCATGTTTCAAATTTTTATTTTTATTTATATCCACAGCTGCTCGTGTCCTTAAATATTTTTTTTTAATATCGATACGCTGTTTGACATTTTTAAGGAGAAAAGATACAACAGAAAGAAAAACAGTCAGCCTGAAAAGTTTTCAGCAATGTACAAAGTTATTGGGACATTATTTTAATTTAAAAAAACAAATCACAATATTAGTACTGATTTACTAATTTATCTCAATACTTAATACATAGAACTCAGATGTCAAAAGTGTGTTTTTAGTAGTGTCAGAAAATTATATCATTGTCTCATGATAACGACTTTGTGCATAAATGTATGTAAGCTTGAGTATTAACTTAGTCTGATTTAAATATTATTACACTTTAAAACAAAAATACAAGTAGAACATATAATTAAATAAATACCTGAGTAATTTATAGATAAATCAAAGGGCATACAATCAATGACCTATATTCATATAATGTATTGTGACAATATAAAGCCTATATTAGTGTGTTGACTTTAGAAAAACATTTTAAAATATTCTATTTATTTCAAAATTATAAATTTTGACTGTAAGATTTTATTCTTTCATTCTGTCATCACCCTTCAACTTTCCAAGGAGCAAAGGTCATCAACTTATGCCAGATCTTCCTGTCCTGTGCCATCATGTCTGTCTCCAGTTCTCTTTTCCATGTGTTCTTTGATCTCCCTTTATCTCTCTTACTCTGGAGATTCCATAACGAGGCCAGCCTGGTAATGCTGTCATCATGTTTCCTCAATGTGTGTCTCATCCTTCTCCATAACGAGGCCAGCCTGGTAATGCTGTCATCATGTTTCCTCAATGTGTTTCTCATCCTTCTCCATAACGAGGCCAGCCTGGTAATGCTGTCATCATGTTTCCTCAATGTGTGTCTCATCCTACTCCAACATTTTCTTCCATCTCTTCTTCTACTGGCAGTTGTCTGGTTCTTACCATCAGTTCCACATTGGTAATCTTGTCATAGCACTTCAATCCTTCTATTCTATGCAATTATTCATTTTGTGAAAGTACGAGGGGCGTTCAGAAAGTAATGCACACATCGTTTTTCTCAGGAGCTGTTTATTCAAAAAGCATGAAATTTTTACACAATATACATGGATATGTCATGTAAACATCGGTATTGTTCAACATAATCCGCATCAACTTGTACGGCTTTATGCCAGCGCGAAACAAGTGCATGTATTCCTAGCCCGTACCAGATTTTGTCTTGATCATGTAGCCATTTCTTCGCTGCATGAATCACTCCTTCATCATCTTCAAACCTTGTCCCACGGAGTGCATCTTTAAGTGGACCAAACAGATGAAAATCAGAGGGTGCCAAATTGGGACTATAGGGTAGATGGGGTAGTACAGTCCAACCCAATTTGGTGATTGCTTCCTGTGTTGCCAGACTTGTGTGAGGGCGCGCATTGTCGTGAAGGAGAAGCAGGTCTGCTGGATTCTTGTGCGGCCGAACTCTGCGAAAACGTTGATTGAGTTCTTTCAATGCTTAATGTAAGCTTGCGAATTGATTGTCTCTCCTCTTGGCATAACGTCCACAAGAATCACACCTTCAATGTCCCAAAAGACAGTAATCATGACCATTCCAGCTGAAGGAATTGTCTTGAATTTCTTTCTTCGTGGTAATTGCGGATGATGCCACTTCATTTACTGTTTTTTGTCTCAGGTTCAAAATGATGTGACCAGGTTTCGTCACCTGTAACGATCTTAGCCAAAAGTTCTCTCCATCAGCATTGAAATGCTCCAACAATTCAGAAGAAATTGCTTTCCTTTGTAATCGGTGGTTATTTGTGAGACTTCGAGGAACCCATCTTGCGCAAACGTTAGAAAATCCGAGAATTTTTATAACTCCATTTGCACTACCAATGCTGACTGACAGCTGTAAGGCCAATTGTTGAGTAGTGATTCGCCTATCAGTAAGAATAATGCCCTTAGCGCATTTGAACATTTCTGCGTTGGTGGCTGTGGCAGGACGTCCACAGCGCGGCAGATCAAGCAGCTCCGTATCTCCACTTCCTGATTCTTTGATTCTCTGAACCCAGCAACTGACTGTACTTTCTGAATGCCCCTGTAAATGTTACAAACATACCCATTGCCCGTTCCTTCCGAAAAGTGGGTGACATGTGTTCACTATAGTTACAACCTGCACGTGAAAAGCAAATTTCAGCAATGTTATCAACAGGCTTTGCCATAGGAAGCATTTTCAAACATGCATTATTTCCCTTTCCACCACGTGCATTTGATTGACCTTGGAGGTACACATACGTAACACAGATTTGATTTATTGTCAGATTAACAAACATTGTTTAAGCATGCAACAAAATGCAGCAAAACTTTTTTGACTGAGTGTTCAGGTTTAAAAAAAAAACAGCTTAGTTGAAATGACCTAAAAATTGAAAGTGGCCTTTAACTTTTTTTGAGCAGTATATATTCTTTGCTGCTAGCTATCAAATAACCACATCTATTTCTCTCATAAAGTGGCCAGTCTGCCTCAGGCAATGTACTGCTTTGTGAATTATCATGACAGTATACATTTAGTTGTTTCTGATTAAAAAAAAACTTGTTACAAAATAACAGAAGTAAAATTCAAGGCATAGACTTATATAGTAATAAATTAGCATAAGCTAATTATAAGGACATTAAAGCCACACAGCCGACATGAAAACAAACAAGAAAATTAAATGCTTGGCATTATGAAGTCATGAAAACATGTATGTCTATGACAACTGTTTACTTGCCATAACAAAGACATGCACTAGACCAGTGCTCTGCAACCTTTTTTACTTCACGGCACACTTAAAAGAGTCCTTCAAAATGTTACGGCACACTATAATACTTAAGTGCTTAGAAAGGTAAATGTTACAGTAGTCCCATAGCAGACACTGTCGTAGGGGGAGTAACGTGTTAGAGATTTCACTATACTAGGTCCAGTTTTATGAGAAGGGGTGACTAGTTATATAAGTGGGTGGATAGGGTAAATATTTTTTTTTTAAATCGCTGCGATCACAGGACAACGCTCCCTAACTTTTTGTGATAGGTCAGTGATTTCTGTTGTTGTTGTTTAACTAGCTCTGCTCAGCTCGTCCTTTTTTGCGCAGCAAACCTCAAGTTGAAGGATTTGCTGGGAGCCCAGCAGTAGCTTTCTACTTTCTGTGGAGAGTCCTGGGCTAGTGAACAGCACACGCTGAACTGTTTCATGTGGAGAGTCCATGGCTAGTGAACAGCACACGCTGAACTGTTTCATGTGGAGAGTCCTGGGCAAGTGAACAGCACACGCTGAACTGTTTCATGTGGAGAGTTCTGGGCTAGTGAACAGCACACGCTGAACTGTTTCATGTGGAGAGTCCTGGGTAAGTGAACAGCACACGCTGAACTGTTTCATGTGGAGAGTCCTGGGTAAGTGAACAGCACACGCTGAACTGTTTCATGTGGAGAGTCCTGGGCAAGTGAACAGCATGTGAACGGTGGTTTGGTTTTGATAGAGAGAAAGAAGGTAGAAAAAATGGTTTGAGAGATATGGATAGGTTTGGTTACAGATTGTTTGTCGTTGATGAAGGGAGATGGGATGTGTAAGGTTCGGCTTTGTCTTAAGGGAAGTAACTTAGAATTAAGTCCATTACAGGTTTGAGTGAGTGAAAAAAAAAGTATTGCACGAGAAAGTCGAGATGCGTAAACACATGTTAGGCGTGAACGAAGAATGTTAGAACGGGGTTTTGACGGAGTCTGGTTTGAGACGCGCTAAGTGTAGGCAGGGAAAGGTGTTTCTCTCAAGTGTGTAGTTAGATATTGAACGTACAGCGTAAGATTTTATATTGTTGTATAAGATATATTCGGAGCACCAAAGTGTGTGTGTAAGAAAAAGTGTATTTCAAATGAAGAAACAAAACAGGTACGTTTTGACATTTTGATTATTTACTGCGTATGTGGCTCAGCAGACCAGGTCTGAGCAGAGGACAGTAAACAGAGGAAATCTTGGTAAAAGTGACAGCCCTGGCGGTTAAGGCCAGTTTCTCGTATAGAGATATAACAAGAAACATGGGAAAAGAAACATAAACAGAAGAACGACAGGAAGTTCTGTCTGAATAAATATATGACAGGTTCTATAGCTGGGACAAGTAATAGTAAGAAGACAAGCAAATGTATGTGAAAAATGGATACTGAGATTGTTTGAAACTGAAGATTGTATTTTGCAAGACTGCCTACCTTGAAGAGAAAGGTTGGGCATACCATTTTTACTCAGTTATCAACGTATGTTAATAAAGTTCTACCATTGATATTTTCACTGCTGTTTTTGAGTGGTATCGATTGATCAACAGTGGGTATGAAGAAAAAGTAGAGTCAGTCTGAGTGAAGGAAGTTTCTAGTATTCACGGTTACACCACACTACTGGGACAGGGCAGTAGCCCTACACTATGCAAATCCCATCCCCGTCGACAGGACTTTCGTGGTGCTCGTGACCAGCCCTACAGTAGGCAGTAGCAAAGACAACAGATGACAGGGTAACTAATGGTGCGAGTAACCAGCCCTACACTAGAATAGCTCAAGAAACTTTTATAACTCAATGATAGTTCAAGAAACTTTTATAAAGCAAGACAGACTCCACTCAGATGTCAGTTTCGGCATCACATATTAGGTACGGTTGCGTCAAATATTTTCGTATCTAGCACTAAAACGGTCACAGAATATTTTGGTGCACCTAACCCTATACAAGATATAGATTTAAAAGACTACAGACAGAAAGAAGGTCAAGTTCATTAAGAAGAGATTACAGAAAGAAAGAATCCTGCGAGCGAAAAAAAAAAAAAAATCAAGACAAAACAGAAGTCAAGTAAAGTGAAGCGACATCAAAAACAACGAAGTCTATCCAAAGCATCACGAAGGTCAAGTTCATTAAGAAGATACAAATCGAAGGAATCCTGCGAGCTGAAGAAATAAAGCAAGACAACACAGAAGTCAAGACATCACGAAGGACAAGTGCACAAGAAGAATATAAAGAACAAAACAGTCTACATCAACCGACAACCGTCAGAATACAGGTACATGCATGAGATAACAATCTGAATGATCAACAGGCCCAACGCGCAAAAATAATAGTATACAGCCGTATAAGACAAAAATTGTGTTGATTAATTCTGAAATACTGGAGGAGCAAGTGTGTATCCCAATCAAGGAAAACAGATTATGTAACACATAAACATTTAGAAACAAATTAAGTTAATTATTAGTGTAGTCAGTTAAATTATGAGAATTAGATTGATAATTGTGTAACTCATAAGAATTATAAATATTGTACACAGATATTGGTTAATAATTCTCTTACAGGTCAACCAAGAGATTTATATTAATTTTTTTTACAGGTGTTTCTATTAACACTAACACTTACAGGTCAAGACAAGATGCAACAACAACAACAACTTACGGTGGGTTTAGATCCCAATGTGGCTGCTCTTGAGCAGGTAGCTAAGGCTATGACATCCATTAGAAATGAAAGTAAGTTCCAGAATATCCGGAACAGTATAACACCATATGCAGGGAATCCTACTTTATGTAGAAAATGGTTGCTCGAGATACAAAGATATTGCACTTCGGTCAATATGGACCAAGGTGAGTACAAACAAGTTGCATATCTTTCCTCATGCGGGTTAGTAGTAGATTTTATAAGACGCAGGTTTGACACTGTCCCAGATGAGACATGGGAAGATTTTAAGAAAGAACTAATAAGAAGGTATGCACAAATTACGGATGCATCTTACGCGTGGACGATGCTGAGGAGCATACAACAACAAGCAGAGGAACCCATTCAAATGTTCAGCGACAGGTTGTTAAACCTAGCGGAAGAAGTTTTCTTGGGGCAACAAATTAACCAGCAAGAGGTGGAAAAACAGTTAGTGGGCATATTCGTCGATGGGTTGAATGGTATACCAATTAAATTACATCTCCTCAGGAAGGACCCACAAAACTTGTCACAGGCCATTGCACTTGCTACAGCCGAAGAGAACCTTAGAAGAAGACTGGACCTCAGGCTTGGTAGAGTGGTTCCATGTGAAGAAACACAGGAAGAACCTATGGAGATAGGACATTGTCAACAAAGAAGGATAGAAAGACGAGGGAGAGGAAGGAAAACGTTTTATAGGTCAAGACAGGTAGACCGCGAGCCAATCGTGTGTTATGCTTGCAATAGGCTGGGACATAAAGCCTTTGCGTGTAATTATAGGCCACTAGAGCCACAACACTCAGTAAGGAGAGTTGAGACCTTTAACCCGAGACGTAGTAGACAACACAATAGACAACAATATTACAACCAGTCCGAAAAGAATAGACAAGAGAATGAAGTAAACACCAACAGAGGGAGACTCATCAGGGAGATAGTACAACCACAGGACAAGACGGAGAAAGGATATATTGATACAATAAGTGGAAGGCAACCACAAGTGAACATGATAGGAAGGGCACATGTTAGGTATAACCAACAACCATACCATAGACAATGGGCCAGAGTACACCATCCTGCAAGTTGGTTTGACAAGAAAGGATGGCTACAAAAGACATGTCAAGAATACAGGAATAGGAAGATGAATTGGGATGGTTCAGTTATAAACAGGAACAAATATGAAAGGAGAAACATATGTACAGATCGCGAAATTGGGAAATGGAAATGTAACCAATATCAATATAAACAGGGACATAATAGAACATGGAATAACAGGGACAGGACACTCCCGACTTTCAACAGCAACTATGGATCAGGACATTGGGACAGCGTGAATAGGAGAAGAACTAGAATAGATTTGAGGAATTTTGTTGGAGACATCAGGAGAGGAGTCAAAGACAAGAAAATACAAATAAATGAAATTGAAAAACAAGAAAGAAAAAGAGTATTCCTAAAAGAAGACAAGTAGCAACAGCAATCGAGCTAGCTCATAAACCAGACCCTTGCTCATGTATTGTCGAAATACACGGAAGGAGATATAGAGCATTGGTAGACTCAGGGGCTACTGTAAGCCTTATTAGGTTTGGACTTTATAAACAGATACGAGGCGTAGCTCAATACAGAAAGTCACAAAATACACTTACCTCGGTGTCAGGAGAAAACCTGAAAGTGATGGGAACAGCTATGGTGCAAATGAGAATTGGCAATATGATCGTGGAACACACGTTCACCATTGTGAAGGGGATGACGAGAAATATCATACTAGGACGTGATTTTCTGCTAAAACATAAGGCTCAAGTACATTTTGATACTCACCAACTGAAGATACATGGCGAATGCATCAGGTTACAGGACGACGTATACATAGCGTCCATAATCCGAAACAGAACAACAGTTACGCTGCGACCGAATGAAGTCGGTATTGTTCAAGGCAAGTTGAAAAGATCCCCATATTTCAACCAAGGACAAACGGTCTTAACACTCGACTGGGAAGATGGAGATATACTAGATGAACCCGGACTAGAAATGGTAGAAGGAATAGTACAAATTGGAAAAAGACAACAATTTCCAACGATGATTATAAACACCACGGGAAAAACAGTTAGAATACCAAGAGGATTTGTATTAGGAAGGGTACAACTGATGGAAGGTCAGGAAGGAAATATGGAATACCAAGAAAAGCACCAAATACAAGAAACTATGAACAATAACAACGCGCGTCAGAGACAAAATCGGAAACCACAAACAGTGGTGGTACCACAACATAGAGTTAACAACAAGATATACAGAGAGCAGAAGAAAGTGGAAACAAGGAAGCAGGACAAGATAGGAATCAAGGAAGATGTATGCACACCATTCAGACTCAATGCAGTGTTAGGAGAGAAAAAGCACACAAAAGAGAATGGAATACAGAGAGTTAACGGTGTAACAGAAAAGATGGAAAGGATCAAAATACCTCAACCAAGTATAGAGCAGTTGAGGAAAGAAATAAAAGCCATCCTTGGAAGAACTAAACCAGACATCGTGGTACTAAAGGAGGTGCAGAAAATTCTGGAAGAAAAGTTTGATATAGACTTATCACAAAGAAAGGAAGAAATCTACAAGCTTGTCGTAGACGAAATAGAGGAAGATAGACCGATGGATATAAGAGGCTATATAAGGAGCCATAGTATGTATAGTATGAGAGGCAGTGTTCAAGAAAGATGTACACGGATTCCCAATAACACACCACACTACACGGAAGGACATAAACAACATAACAATACACATGAACGGATAGGAACACGTAGAACTGAAGCAACACAAAAGGATAGTGACTGGAAGGAGTCTAACAGGATAGGAGACAACTGGAGAGTAGGATGGGAAGATGACTATGGAGAAACATCAACAGGTAGTCAGAGTCGCACAAAGGCAGGAAGAACACAGTCCATGCAGAACAGGAAGCAACATCTGATCGGTTAACCCCAACCCCCCAAATCTTACACAGCGAACAAGAGGAGATGGGCACATATAGGCCAGAAATCTTACACAGCGAACAAGAGGAGATGGGCACATATAGGCCAGAGGAAGACAGGATACAAGTATGGCAGGATACAGAGAGTAAACAGTACAATGAGATTCTAGAAGATACGACAGGAATAAGGAAACAATGGAATAATATTGAAACAGAAATAGATGCACCGTACAAACATACGAGAGCTGCAGAACAAAGAAACAGAGCACAGGAGCAGCAGCTATTGAAACAAAAGGAGCAACAGATAGAGACTAAACAACAAAGTGGTGCAAGTCAAACTCAGAATATAGAGGACACATCAGCTAAAGATTCAGATACGCAGGAAGAGATGGAGGAAGAAAATATAAGAGGGATGAAGAGACAGCGGTCGTCGTCATCAGACGATTCAGAGGATTACAGAAGGCGTCTAGCAAAGTTGAGACATGTAGAAGAGGTCAGACTAAAGAGGAAGAATAAAGTAAGAAATAGTAGTGTAGCGGAGATGAAGGACATACGGGCAATTGTTCAATATATGGACAGGAAATTTGAAGAATTGGAAAAGGAGAAATATAGTCATAGAGAAGTGCAAAAGGAACAAGATAGAAAGACCAAGGGAACGGGTCAATGGGAAATAGACAGTGTCGACCAGGGAAGGTCGAAGAAAAACAAAGAGGAAGAAGGAAATAAAGATAGAACAAAAATAGAACAGTTAACTGCACTTTGTGCAGATTTAGAGAGGAAGTTGGAAGAGTTAGAAAGCAAACAGGATATGAATAGACACACATCAGAGAAAAAGGAAGATGTCACAGCACCTGGGGCAGGTGATGATATAAAGAAAGCCACAGAGAAGGCGAAGCAGAAAGAGGAAGAAGTTCAGAAACATGAAAGTAGTAGAAGTGCAGATCGACGAGAATACCGATCTAAGAGTAGAGATACTGAGGAGGCAAGTAGGGATACGGGTCGAAGAGAATACCGATCCAAGAGCAGAGAGGCTAGTAATAGGAGAGATACGAGTCGAGGAGAATACCGATTCAGGACTAGAGAGAGCGAGGAGAATAGGAGAGATAATAGTAGAGAAATAAGAAGGGATACGGATCGAAGGGATTTCCGATCCAATAGCCGAGATAGGCTGAGAAATAGAAGAGAGGATAGAAGAGATACGGGTCGACGGGAATACCTATCCAAGAGTCCAGAGGGATTAGATACACAGAGAAATAGAACACATACAGATCGAGGGAATTACCGATCTAAGAGCCGGGAGGCTAGAAAGGAGGAAGAGAGAGGAAATACGGATCGAAGGGAGTACCGATCCAAGAGCCGAGAGGCTAGAAAGGGAGATAGAAATAGGAGTAGTAGTATGAGAGATACTAGGAGTACAAGTCGAGGTAGCGACAAATTAAAGAGTACAGGGAGTACGAGAAGGGAAGAAATGGAAGATAGAGGGAAACCGAGGCAAACGGTTGACGGAGTAAGAAGTAAGGAGGTCGAGAGAAACTCGAGAGATACACGAGATACAGAGGTGGAGAGGAAGCAAAGTGTTGACGAGGTTAGACGAGAAGAGGAGACTCAAGATTTGGATAAACAGATAGAGTTAGAAGCGCTTAGAGCCAGAGAGGCTAGGATGATGGAGATGCTAAAATTGATGAATAAGTTAGCATAGGAGGAGGAGGCTATGGGAGGAGACATAGCATATGTTATATGGAACAAGATGGCGGCGGTTGCTAGTCTTAAAAAGACAAGTATGATTGGTCAATACCGCACTTAAGAAGTAAACTGGGTACACCTGGACCAATAGGGTACTGCAGTAGAGGAGACGAAAGGAGATGTAAGAAGTAGATTAGAGGCCATGGTAGTATGGCGGAAATTATGTGAAACGCCGTGGTGACGGCACAGACTGACGGTGAGGCCGTGGAGGAGGACGGCAGTTATGGAGCAATATGAGGTATGGAGGTACGGAGTAATATGGGGGTGGAGATTTTTGAGGAGGCCAGCAAAAGGATGGCAGAAACATGGAATATTATGGTAAAATGGGAGAAATATGGAGTTATATATTTTTGAGCAGTCGTAGAGGAAGACGGAAGAAATATGGAGAGATTGAAACCGTTGAGGATTGTATGGGGTTTTCTGGGAGTAATATGGAGAAATAAGGGAAAATGAGATTTTGGAAGGAGGACGTAGAAAGGGAGGACGGCAATGATGAGATGAGAGGCAGTGATTGGGAGAGATGGACGGAGTTGTGGTTGAGAAATTGGGACAGCACAGTTCCAGAGAGGGAACGAGAGGTAGAGGGTTTATGAGGGAGAGGAGAGAAGTAGAAATTGCAGCGGGAGTCTAGTTGTTTGGAAACTAGATGCAATCGTTCTACACTGAACATAAAGTAAGCTGAGTAGGTCCGAACGATGGACTACTGCAGTGGTGGAAGAGAAGAGGAAAGAGGCAGGGAAGCCATAGATTAAGGGAGAGAGACGTAGATGGGAGGAATTGAGAAGTCACAGAGAGGAGACGAAAGGGAATTACGAGACAACTAAAGGAGTATTGGAGAAACTATAGAGAATATGGCGGTAGATGAGGGCCATAGGGAAATGGCGAAGATATAGAGAAAATTGGATAATTAGAAGTGATAATCTAGAGGGAGCTGACAACGGAGTTGAGGAGGATGCAGATTTTTGTTTTTCGGCAGTTGCCAGAGTCTGGTGAAGACTTTGTGGGAAGCGAGGCTTCTCCAAGTATAAGAAATGGAGGTTATAGGGAGATAATAAGGAAGAATAATGAGAGATAGAAAAAACTAAGGAAATGAGAATAGAGGAGAGAATAATTATGTTGAGGAAACAGTACACATTGTATATGGTTACGGGTTTCTTTTAACCACAAGGGAAGATGGAAATGAAATGTAGATAACGTAGGAAAGATATGCAGCTAAGTAGAACGATTAATGAGATAGGCAGAAATTCAAGATAATTCGCGTAGGCGGGATAATAAACTTGGGAGTAGAGATAAAAGAGATGGTAAATGGCTAATGAAGTTAGAAAGGTCTAGTAAGAGTCGTAAAGGAGCAAACGACAAGGTGTACTATGAAATGAGTTCCATTATGTACAAGTTGTAACACGAAAAGAGTTGTATTCAGTAAAATGTATAATATGAAAACAATTCCATGATGGAAAATGTATACTATGAAATGGAAAATGTAGACAGGAAGATGAGTAAGGTTGATTAGAAGTGGAGAATGGTGGGTCTCATTGGGACAGATGTTGAGGAAGAAAGGGATGGAATTGGTAGTAGAAGAGGGAAGGAAGAGAGTGAGTGGAGATTTTTCGGGAAATTTTCTCTGTGAGAGAAATTTTTTTTTAAGGGGGGGGGGGGGGGGGGGGGGGGATGTGTGAACGGTGGTTTGGTTTTGATAGAGAGAAAGAATGTAGAAAAAAATGGTTTGAGAGATATGGATGGGTTTGGTTACAGATTATTTGTCGTTGATGAAGGGAGATAAGATAAGATGTGTAAGAGTTAGGCTTTGTCTTAAGGGAAGTAACTTAGAATTAAGTCCCTTACAGGTTTGAGTGAGTTGGAAAAAAAAAAAGTATTGCACGAGAAAGTCGAGATGCGTAAACACATGTTAGGCGTGAACGAAGAATGTTAGAACGGGGTTTTGACGGAGTCTGGTTTGAGACGCGCTAGGTGTAGGCAGGGAAAGGTGTTTCTCTCAAGTGTGTAGTTAGATATTGAACGTGCTCAACGTAAGATTTTATATTGTTGTATAAGATATATTCGGAGCACCAAAGTGTGTGTGTAAGAAAAAGTGTATTTCAAATGAAGAAACAAAACAGGTACGTTTTGACATTTTGATTTATAACTAGCGTATGTAGCTCAGCAGACCAGGTCTGAGCAGAGGACAGTAAACAGATGAAATCTTGGTAAAAGTGACAGCCCTGGCGGTTAAGGCCAGTTTCTCGTATAGAGATATAACAAGAAACATGGGAAAAAAAGAACAAAAACATAAACAGAAGAACGACAGGAAGTTCTGTCTGAATAAATATATGACAGGTTCTATAGCTGGGACAAGTAATAGTAAGAAGACAAGCAAATGTATGTGAAAAATGGATACTGAGATTGTTTGAAACTGAAGATTGTATTTTGCAAGACTGCCAACCTTGAAGAGAAAGGTCGGGCATACCATTTTTTTCTCAGTTATCAACGTATGTTAATAAAGTTCTACCATTGATATTTTCACTGCTGTTTTTGAGTGGTATCGATTGATAAACAGTGGGTATGAAGAAAAAGTAGAGTCAGTCTGAGTGAAGGAAGTTTCTAGTATTTACTTTACAAAACACTATCTACTGAAAAGGGCAGTGGTCCGAATCTTGCAATACGACTCACGGCCCAGGCACATTCGATTGTAATACCATTTCCTCGTCTTCAGACATTCAAGTGGTGCACCGCTGAACAGTTTCAGTAGACAGTAGCAAAGTGAACACACAGTAACTGTTTAACTAATGGTGCGAGAGTAACCAGGCTACACTGAATAGCACAAGAAAATTTTTATGTGGAACTCAGCCTGATAGGAAGAAACTTTTATAAAGAAAGACAGACTCAGCCTCTCAACTTTTCAGTTTCGACATCACATATTTTACGCAGTTTTTGTCAAAATGTTTCAAACAGTGGAGAGTCCTGGGCAAGTAACACACAACGTCACAGACTATTTTGTGGAGCACCTAACCCTATAACAGATAGGAATTTATTTAAAAGATACAGGCAGAAAGCAAGAGTCAAACTGTTTCTGTGAAGAGATTACACAGAAAGCTACAAGAATCATGTTCGAGCTTCTAAAAAAACAAATCACGACAAAACTTTTCAGTCAAGTTTAAAGTGAGCGACATTTTCTAGTCTATTTAGCATCACGAAGGTTTCATTTCATTCCTGCAGATTACAAGTTCGAAGGCATCCGCGAAATGAATCAATAAAGCAAGTCCAGAAGTCAAGACATCACGAAGGACTGCACATAGAATATGAACAGCACAACAGTCTCATCAACCTGTCAGAATAATTAACATTATGAGATTTTCAACCTGAATGGTCAACAGCCCACACGCGCAAAAATTAATATACAGCCTTATAACACAAAAATTGTTTCATTAATTCTGAAATACTGGGGAGCAAGTGTGGCAATCAAGAAAACTGATTATGTAACACATGAACATTTAGAATAATTAAGTTAATTATTAGTTAGTCAGTTAAAGCATGAGAACAGATTGTAATAGTTTTGTAACTCATAAGAGTTATAAGTATTGCACACAGATATTGTTTTGTGTGGAGAGTTCTGGGGCTAGTGAACAGACACGATAACTGTTTCATGTGGAGAGTACAAGTGAACAGCACACGTCAATTTTTTTCATACAGTGAGTACTGGCTAATAGTGAACAGCACAATCTGAACATTAGTTCAAAGGGCACAAGATAAGTGCAACACACGCTTACGGTGGGTTTAGAGTACCAATGGGCAAGTGAACAGCACATTGTAACTGTCTTTTTTTTCTTGTTGAGGTGATCACTGGCCCAAGACAGTATACATGTTGTTAGATGTGTAGTGCGAGCGTATGATGAATTGAGTGTGGGTGCGAATGAAGGCGCGAATGTGTTTAGGCTCGTATAGATGTAGATCCTGCAACCCATACTCTCACATGCAGTAATCAAGGATGCTTTGACACTGCAGGCATGTTTCAAGACATTTATTGACGGGAACACACATAGTATCAACAGGAACAGTCAGTGTAACAAGGTCATGCTGACCTGACATCGATAGGTATACATTTGGCATTCAAAAAGGTAAACATCAGAATAGACGTGCATGGTCAATAGCAAAGTTCTTCAATAATGACAGTTCGTAACGTCGCCCTTGGCGTCTCTGACTAAACGCGTCAGATGCCTTAGTTACTTTGACACACAGGTGCAACTTGGCACTCCCCGCCAATTGCACATATCAGGCTGTAGTATAATAGCCGAAAGCACAGGCCTCGTTCTGACGTCGGCCGTGTACTTCTGTTAAATAGGTTATCATCAACCCTGCAGTAATACTTATTGTAGATAGAAGTTCCGCCAATCTGCGGCTCCCACAATATATCTTCGTCACTGGATTTCTGGACAATATAAGACTAACAGTCTTGGATGGCTACCTCGAGCACAAATATATAAGTTCTGAAATGGCGGATCAGTGAGCTGCTGTTCACCCTAGGTAATCCTTTACATGTTCTGCCACCGAAAAGCGTAATAATGCATAAAGGTCGGTATTACCTGGCAAATGAATCCTCAGAACATCACAAGGAATTCTGTCGTCATCCCGACGCACAGAGATTCACTGGGGAAAACTGCCATAGCAGTTACTTCGAAGATTCTCCCCGAAAAACAATGGACTCTTGGTCCCTTCAGAAAAAACAGGACCTCCCGGCTTCCCGGAAGTATATCTCACTCCCGCTTAAAAAACCTTCCCATAGGCCTACGCCGAACTGTCAACCTCTGACCCTAAAGGTCAAACACAATGAATGAATAAACAAGGGAAGACAACCCCTAATCAACCTGACATCGCAGGTAAAGACACAATTATACTTATGATACAAACATAAGCAAATAACTTGACAGATGACTCCGTCGAAAATGACAGCAACATTACTACCACCCCCCTGTAAAAAAAAAAATGCAATTTTTTTTTTTTTAATATGTTCATGAGCAAGATAGCACCAGTATCACTTCTGTGCTCATGCAAACAATGAACCTAATATCAGGTACAATAGAAGAGGGTACAAATCATCTCTCAACATAGGAGAAAATATTTCCTTTAAGCCAAACAAACTAAGGGATACCATTCAAGAAACCTAAGTTGCTGGCAATACCAATCATATATCAAACATTACTAAATAATATAAACATAGCAATATACAAATGTCAATGCTATTTTAGCAACATATCACTGATGGATGGACAAAATGAAATTTGTTAAATTATCTAAACATCATCCAAATACATTTGTATTACAACATATTATGATATTAAGGACAGACCTAAGTCTGAAAATATATCAGGAAAAACTAGGACACAAGATTTAACTGGAATCATGTGGGCATCTAGACAATATGTCCGCCATCACATTATCCGAACCACGGATAGCTCGCACCGTGAAATGGAAAGGCTGAAGAGCAATAGCATAACGAGTAGATCTCGAGCTCTTCAAATCCTTACTTTGCATAGCCGTAAGAGCTTTTTGGTCGGTTTCCATAAAGAAATGCGCGCCCAGAAGGAACCTTTGTAGCTTAAGAATGGACCAAACCATAGCCAACAATTCACGGTCCAAAACCGAGTAATTCCTTTCTGCCGCATTCAGCTTCCTAGAAATATACATTACAGGATGCAGAGTTCCTGAATATTCCTGCATTAGTGCCGCTCCAATGCCAGTGGAAGAGGCATCACTACGAAGGACAAAAGTCTTATCAATCGTCGGTAGTCTTAAGATAGGATGAGATGAGAACAAATTCTTAACCTGATCCAATGAAGATTGGCATTCTTGGGACCAACGCACCATATTAGGAGAACCTTTTTTCAATAACGTTGAAAGTGGTGCCATAATGGAGGACAGATTCTCAATGAATCTTCCATAGAATTGTATCAATCCCAAGAGACTACGCACTTGCTTTTTTGTCTTCGGAACCGAGATATTTAATATCTTTGAAATGTTTTGGTCCTCTGTCTTCAACAGACCATGACCAACTCGATGACCTAGGAAGGAAATTTCACTAAACCCAACAAAAGCTTTAGAGGGTTTAGCAGTCAATCTATGCTCACGTAGAGTAGATAGCAATTCCTTTAGACCCACATAGTGTTCTTCCCAAGTATCGCTGAAAAGACAGATGTCGTCTAAATATGCAATGACATCTGCACGATCTGATAGAATTCGTCGCATCATGCGCACGAAAGTCGCTGGGGCGTTCATAAGCCCGAAAGGCATAAAATTCCATTGAAACAGACCCCTAGGTGTCGAAAAAGCAGTGAGAGGTTTGGCGTGTTCCGTCAGTGGGACTTGCCAATAACCTTTCGACAAGTCTAGTTTAGTAAAGAATTTAGCTTTAGAAAGTCTAATAAGTAGATCATCTAATAACGGCATAGGTTCAGCATCGAACTTCGTAACTTGATTTAATTTGCGATAATCAACGCAAAGACGTATGTTATTGTCTTTCTTTCGAACAATAACTATCGACGAAGAATAAGCTGAAGTGGATGGTTCAATTATTTGTAGTTGAATCATTTCATCCAATTCTTTCTCGACTTGTGCTTGAAAATGAATAGGTATTGGGTATGGTCTTACTCTGATCGGATTACGATCAGTAAGTATGATGTCATGTTCTATGACATCTGTGTGTCCAGGAATGTCGGTAAGGACATCCTGATATGATTGTAACGTAGAGGATACTTGACGCTGTTCCTCAAAAGACAAGTTGGAAGAGACTGTAACGTCTCTCCACGATTCCGTTGAAGTAAGTGGAATCGCAGGAAGAGGTAAGTTCACGTCAGAAAAAATAGTTTCCTCATCCTGTATAACGGACAGGGATGAGATGTGACCATGTTGAACTGGAGAGTCGTCCGTCGCCTGGAAAATAGGCTGTAAATAGTCTGGACGTTCAATAAACTCTGTTAGCATATTTATATGGAAGGTTTTATGCCTTCCATCCACATCGACAATATAGTCGACATCAGAAATTTTCGAGACTATAGTGTATGGACCCTTCCAAGAAATGAGAAGTCTATTCTCTCTTGAGGGCAGTAAGACATATGCTTTGTCTCCAGGACAAAGTTGACGTAGGCGTCTTTTCTTATTAGCAAATCGCCTAGCTTTTTCTTTCGCAAATTCGGAAGATGAAGTTGCTAACCTGCACGATTCGATAATCTTTTCTCTAAGAGCTATAACATATTCATATGACGATTGTGTATCATCGTCAATATTATCGGAAGTTATCAAATCGTGTAACAAGGACATTGGACCGCGCGGTTGCGCGCCAAAGACAAGTTCGAAAGGAGAAAACCCTGTATGCTCGTTGGGAACCTCTCTATAGGCAAAGAGGACTGCAGGTAAAACCCTGTCCCAATCTTCAGGATGATCCTCCGTTATCTTGCCAAGTAAGTTCTTTAGTGTCCTGTTAAGACGTTCTACCAATCCATTGGACATTGGATGATAAATACTACTGAGAGACCTTTTAATGTCTAGCGTAGCCATTACCTGAGACATAACGTCCGAAATTAACTGAGTGCCGTGATCCGACAGTATTTCTCCGGGGAATCCCAGACGAGAAAATACGAGCCAAAGAGCATCAGCGATATCGACAGTTGATATGCTCTTCAGAGGAATAGCCTCTGGCCAACGCGTGCACATGTCCACGCAAGTGAGGATAAATTGGTGTCCTCTGGCTGACTTAATTTTGAACGGACCAATGATGTCTATAGCCATTTTCTGAAACGGCCGAATCGGAATATCTGCAGCCTGAATAGGAGCAGCATGTCTCGGACCCCTAGACTTGACCTCTTGACAAATTTTGCAAGATCGGCAATAAATTCGGATGTCTTTATTCACGAATGGCCAAAAGAAGGACGCAAGGACTCTAGTTTTAGTTCTGGAAAAACCCATGTGTCCAGCACACTGAGAATCGTGTGCATGCCGAAGAATTAAGGCTCTCATACACTTAGGCACAAGAATTTGAGAATGCATAGACTTGTCCGAGTGTTGTACCATTCGTACCAATATACCATTCTTCATAGTAATATACGATTTGTGATTCGTATTTTGATTGGGATCCCCTTTCTTTGCAAGAAGGAAGTATTTCTTCAAAGAAGGATCCTCTTCTTGACGTTTAACAAACGAGTCATGGGAAATCACCAAGTGCTCGTCTTGGCTATCAACTTCATTACTATTATCAGATGAAGTTGGGGGATTAAGAGCTTGAGCTCTTGTCATCACTGCATTGACCGTTTGAATGTTTTCTTCTTCCCAACTAGAAATTTGTTGCGGGGTGCATTCCTTAACCCCATGAATACGACCGATTATAAGATCCGCAATAGGATTAGGAAGAAGACATGCATGGACATCTCCTGTGAAGAAAGGAGTGTCAATCCTAATAATAGCAGTAGGATAGCTTTCCATAGTACCACCAAATGTAACACATTTGATTGTTTTTCCAGTGGCACAGCAAGGATCTATCAGAGACTCCTTAACCCCGACGGTAGTACATCCCGAATCGAAAAGTACTGAGACTAGCCTATCATTTATTAGACCTTTATGTAAGATGAGAGATCCTCTCCCATCATGCGCAACTGTAGCAGGTAGAGCAGGAAGAGGGTGACCACAACTTAGCGTAGATACAGTCGATGAATCGAACAATGTTAAGCATTGGGGGCATTCAGTTGCTCTCCCAAAATCGAAAGCACAACCAGTGATAGCCCTAGAGTTACCACTATCATTTACTGTATTACAGGCTCCATCAAACTCTTGTTGCGCAGAGTTTGCCTGTTGGTAAGGTCTTTTCTTGTTAAACCTAGGTCTACCTCGATTATCATTTCCCCTGTAATGATATCATTTCCCCTGTAATTATTTCGACTATCATTTCCCCTGTAATTGTTATCATATTGCCTATTGTAATCATCATTCCGGTTTGAATCCCGGTTTCTAAATTCACCATCGTCATAATCTTGACGTCGAGAATGATTACCTCGAAAATTTGAATAGTTATTATTTGGATAGCCTTTGCGAAAGTGTCTCAAATTATTACCACTAAAATTACGAGAACTACCATCTTGTCTCCACTGCATAGACGAAGAACCATCATGTGTTGGATTACTCCGCTTCTGAGTGTAATTTTGATTACTTCCCCTATTCCAATTTTGTTGAGCACCCTGAAATTTTTTTCTGAAATTAGGGCCATATGGTGTTGCCGAAGCAGCTGGCAACCCTTCTTTCACTTTAGAATTGCTAACTGTAGCATGGGGATGTGCTGTGGCATACTGACAACAGTATTCCTCCATTTCTTTTAAGTTTTTAGGCTTACGCTCATGAAGGAATGCAAGAAAAGAATCATTAACAGATGACAAAACCTTATCTCGCAATAATAAGTCCATTAGACCTTCATATGTTTTCTCAATCTGAGACAACTCAACCCATCGTGTAAATGTACGACGTATCTTTGTAACAAAATCAGAGAAATCTACTCCATTTTCTGGCAACATTGTCCTAAAACGAAGACGATAGTCTTCTTGTTTTAGTTGATATTTTTTTAGCAATGCTGCCCTGACAACATCATAATTAGTCCTCTCATGTTCGTCTATTGTCATAAGAGTAGTCACTGTGTCACCTGTAAAAAATGGCATCAGTTGTTCAACATATTTTTCCTTTTTTATGTTATGCGTATCGCACAAAAATTGGAATCTATCTAGATAATCTGCTACGTCATCCTTTAAAGGATTGAAATGAGGCAATTTAATCCTACTAACAAACTCCTTTGTCGTACTCGAAGTTGTTTGCTGAGCACCCGTACTCGCCAATTTCAATTTCTCTAACTCCAAAGTTGCGAGTCTTTCCTCGTCTCTGCAGCAGCTTGAGCTTTCCTCTCCTCTGCAGCAGCTTGAGCTTTCCTCTCCTCTGCAGCAGCTTGAGCTTTCCTCTCCTCTGCAGCAGCTTGAGCTTTCCTCTCCTCTGCAGCAGCTTGAGCTTTCCTCTCCTCTGCAGCAGCCTCTTTGTCTAATCTCTTTTGTTCAGCTTCAAATCTCCTTTCCTCCACCTGCATCTGCAATTTCTTTTGTTCAGCAGCAATATCAGCTTCTCTGTCTAGCCTTTTTTGTTCAGCAGCTGCTTCTCTTTCTAATCTCTTCTCTTCAGCCATAGTTTTTTTTTCCTCTGCAGCAGCCCTTCTCTCTTCAGCAGCTAATGCTTTGTCATACTGAGCAACAGCCCACTGTTCTAACTGTTGACCAGTCTTATCAAGGGCTCTCCCTTGTGTAATAAAGTAGTCCAATGTAGACATCTTGTCTACTGAGATCAGTAACTTGCAGAAGCAAATATATTAAATTATCCCACTTTAATGGGAGACAAGTCTGAAATGATAGACTTGTATACTCACTTCACTTTCTTTCACACTCTTAGTCTTGTTTATAATGTACCCAAAAAATCACCTGAGTACCTGTGGAAAAAAAAAATCCCTTATATCCCACTCACTATGGGCACAAGTCTTTTTTATAAAGAACTTGAATATGTATTTCACCTTGTCTCAATCTTTGTAGATAACAAGTCTTTTATCAAAGAACTTGTATAAATATCTTATATAATAATATTTTATTAAGAAACTCTATATGAAGAGTCTACCTTATCAATAATATCAAAACATGACCAAGTATGTGTATGTAGACTGTGCATGACAGTAATGTAGTACAAAAAAAAAAAATACAAAGACAAAAATACAAAACAATACAAATGGCAACACTGTTTTAACCAAAAATGTGTAGAGAAATACACAAGAAAGGAGAGACCTACAGAATACAAACAAAACAAATCGACAATCAAAACTGAAAAACAGACAAAATATTACAAAAACAACGTTAAGTACAATTACATCACAGCTAACATCAATAGCGACCAATTGTCACTAGCAAATTTCCAAATTAAGAAAATTTGCACCTACAGAACGCTTACAGTAAGCCTCGATCAAGTGGCATATTTACCGTAAGACCCACCAACCGAAAAACCCGCAGAAAAAAATACACCAAAAACAGTAGAAGTGACATAAACATATAGCAATCAATTTCAATGTGTTGCAGAACAAGTTCAGTCACAGCTGAAACTAAAATAATTTCTTGCTCCTTGCGAACACAGAAACGAAATGTCAAACGCGCACTGAACGTCAAATCCACTGTAACATAAAGTGGTATTCACGAACCAAAGTTACTATGACCTTCTCAAATTAGGGCTTGCACATTGAATGTTTACTATTTTCACGTACTGTTTACAGACACTTGACCTCCAACAATGTAGCTTGAATGCTCTGACCTAGAAAAGTCTGTTGTTGAATGAAACGTGTAACAACCAGCAGTACTGTTTACAATAGGAACCCGCCTTCTATGCAGTTATGGTCCACGTAGCAAATGCCTAGTAGTTAACTTCAGTACATGTCTTGTTATGCTTTATGTAGCATTATAATATAAATGCTCGTACTGTTTATTTGGGTCAACCGTTGATGACCTATATCTGTCCTGTTGTAGCCAAAACTTGCAAGTGTAGAATTAGCGCTGTGTGTTACGGCTGTCCCGTGTGTAGCTTAGACCCACAGATCAGAAGTGTAATGTGTACTTGTCCTTCTTGTAACTTTCTCGACAAAACTGGAGACATCATACATGTAACAGCCAACCAGGAATGTAAATTTCTGGATCCATAAATGTCAACAATAATGTCAAATGCTCGCTCTGTTCTTTTTAAACCCACAGATCTGGTCCATCAGAAATGTAAGTTTCTAGGCCACATTGGCGACAAGAAATGTATCATAAGAGCCCACGTAACTGGTCCACCAGAAATGTAACTGTCTTTTTTTCTTTGTTGAGGTGATCACTGGCCCAAGACAGTATACATGTTGTTAGATGTGTAGTGCGAGCGTATGATGAATTGAGTGTGGGTGCGAATGAAGGCGCGAATGTGTTTAGGCTCGTATAGATGTAGATCCTGCAACCCATACTCTCACATGCAGTAATCAAGGATGCTTTGACACTGCAGGCATGTTTCAAGACATTTATTGACGGGAACACACATAGTATCAACAGGAACAGTCAGTGTAACAAGGTCATGCTGACCTGACATCGATAGGTATACATTTGGCATTCAAAAAGGTAAACATCAGAATAGACGTGCATGGTCAATAGCAAAGTTCTTCAATAATGACAGTTCGTAACGTCGCCCTTGGCGTCTCTGACTAAACGCGTCAGATGCCTTAGTTACTTTGACACACAGGTGCAACTTGGCACTCCCCGCCAATTGCACATATCAGGCTGTAGTATAATAGCCGAAAGCACAGGCCTCGTTCTGACGTCGGCCGTGTACTTCTGTTAAATAGGTTATCATCAACCCTGCAGTAATACTTATTGTAGATAGAAGTTCCGCCAATCTGCGGCTCCCACAATATATCTTCGTCACTGGATTTCTGGACAATATAAGACTAACAGTCTTGGATGGCTACCTCGAGCACAAATATATAAGTTCTGAAATGGCGGATCAGTGAGCTGCTGTTCACCCTAGGTAATCCTTTACATGTTCTGCCACCGAAAAGCGTAATAATGCATAAAGGTCGGTATTACCTGGCAAATGAATCCTCAGAACATCACAAGGAATTCTGTCGTCATCCCGACGCACAGAGATTCACTGGGGAAAACTGCCATAGCAGTTACTTCGAAGATTCTCCCCGAAAAACAATGGACTCTTGGTCCCTTCAGAAAAACAGGACCTCCCGGCTTCCCGGAAGTATATCTCACTCCCGCTTAAAAAACCTTCCCATAGGCCTACGCCGAACTGTCAACCTCTGACCCTACAGGTCAAACACAATGAATGAATAAACAAAGTGAACAGCACACGCTGAACTGTTTTCATGTGGAGAGTCCTGGGCAAGTGAACAGCACACGCTGAACTGTTTCATGTGGAGAGTCCTGGGCTAGTGAACAGCACACGCTGAACTGTTTCATGTGGAGAGTCCTGGGCAAGTGAACAGCACACGCTGAACTGTTTCATGTGGAGAGTCCTGGGCAAGTGAACAGCACACGCTCAACTGTTTCATGTGGAGAGTACTGGGCTAGTGAACAACACATGCTGAACTGTTTCATGTGGAGAATCCTGGGCAAGTAAACAGCACACGCTCAACTGTTTCATCTGGAGAGTCCTCGGCTAGTAAACAGCACACGTTGAACTGTTTCATGTGGAGAGTCCTGGGCAAGTGAACAGCACACGCTGAACTGTTTTATGTGGAGAGTCCTTGGCTAGTGAACAGCACACGCTCAACTGTTTCATGTGGAGAGTCCTGCGCAAGTGAACAGCACACGCTGAACTGTTTCATGTGGAGCACGTCATGTGCGTATAGATGGGCACAATTGCAGCAATTAGGTTCATGGGAGAAGTTTAATTTTTTAAAGTGCTTGAGTCTGGAATGATCTGATCTAAATTGGAAGATTGTGCTCTGCTTGACACATCGTAATTTACCGATGTTCCCATTCTTGTTGGGATGAGTGGTTTCTTTATACAAGACATGCCTTATAGATTCTTTTGACCATCGGCTCAGCCATTCCTCTTTGACGTTGTTTTGTAGTATTTATTTAGCTGTATGCGTACTGGCTCGAATGTTTGAACCATGCTTGTTCCTATTTTTATTTAGGCGGTCAGTTTTTTCTTTTAATTGGTATGTCTGTGCATCCTAATGTCCACTGGAGAGTGACTCTGATGTTGTATGTTGTTAGCAGGCTGATAAATTAATTCAGCCAGCTGTATTATTTATTTATTTTCAGTTTGGAGATATCCTTCTGAAACACAAAGTGTTGATCTTGAATCACTGAAGTTTGTGATATCTGAGGTCATATAGATTTCTTATTTAAATTGGCTGAGTATTACTGGAAAGTGGTGTTTATTGCTGTAATTTCTGATTGGTGATTAGCACAGAATTCTCTACATGGTTCACATATTTCTAGTGTTTTGCATTTTGGTGCTTCACGTAAGCTTCAAGCCAAGCGTTTATGGTGGCCTTGAAGGCAGAGTCATCTTTTCATGCAAATATTGCAGTGTTAGAGTAGTTTTGGTTGTCTCTATAGTAGCTGTCTTAAGTGCTGTCGGTTGGTGTCTCTTTTTGCTGTGCAACACATGAGTGTGGTTATTATTACGCGTAGTTTTAATTACTTTCCGGGATGAAGGACGGTATAAAATTTCAATTATTTCTCGTGTCTGTGGATGTGGTGTTGTTCTGCTACATTTACAGCTACTGGTAGTTGTGATGTTTGTTTTAATCTGCTTCTAGTTTTCAACAAACTGTCTGGTTTAGTGCTCTTGCCTTATTCTTCCACAGCGCTGTGTTTTCAGGACAGTACGTTTACGTCGTAGTTCATAAGTTCCATTTTTGCGTTGATGTCACAGGCAGCTGTTGCTGTGGTTCTCAAGCCCCCACATGTGAACGTAAGAGCTTTTTGGACTTTGCCTATGTGATTTTGTTTATTGTCGACTGCAGTTGTAGTTTATTATCCATGACTGATCAGACATATCCCAGGTACAGCTATCTAAGATTTACTTTTCCTGCTCTCCAGCTGGTGCTTGCGAAATGTTTCACAATGTTCAGCCTCCCAATGCCTTGTGTTCATTTTGTGCATGACGGCTTTGAAGAGCTAACAATCAAAAGAACAACTGAAAGAGTTGCTCAGCCTAGGAACTGCCCAACATCACGCAAGAAACCAAGTAAACGAGCAGGAGAAATGAGCATAAGGACCTACAAGCTGAGAGAGCCAGAAATTAAGACCAGATATCAGGGGCTTATTGCTGCAGCGGTGAGCAACACAGAAGAACGACCTGATGACTTGGAAACCCTCTGGATTAAATTCAAGGATATCATAAAGACAGCTGCTGCAGAAGCATGCGGTGAAGTCCGACTTGGGAACAAGAGAAAGAGGACACCTTGGTGGACAGAGGAAGTCAAAGAGAAAATAAGAGAGAAGAAAATGGCATGGAAACAATACTTAGGAGCTAAAAAACACAACAGGACAAATGGAAAAATATAGAGAATATGTGACACTCAGAACAGAAGCAAAGAACAAAGTGCTAGCAGCAAAACAGAAGTCCTGGGAAGAATTTGGATAAAAGCTAGAAAAAGATGCACAAGAAAACCAGAAATTGTTCTATAAGACCCTAAAGAACAAGAGGAAGGAAAAACAATGCCCTCTCAAATTTATAAAGGACAAGCAAGGCAAATTGCTTACTGCCCCGACGGAAGTAATGGAAAGATGGAAAGAATATTTCTCAGAACTCCTGTATGGTGAGCATGGTGAAGCATCAGAAATGATAAACACTAGCACAGAAGAGAAAACCAATGATGATGAAGATGACATAAAGATGGAAGAACTGAAGGCAGCACTGGAGAAAATCAAGATGTGCAAAGCAGCAGGGCATGATGGTATAACACCAGAAATGGTTAAGTTCATGGGAGCATCAGGCGACCTATTACTCTTAAGGGTTTTACAGGCAGCGTGGTACAACAAGACCATACCAAAGGATTGGGAGATTGCCATCATAACACCAATTTTCAAAAAGGGTGACAATCGACAGTGTGGAAACCATAGAGGCATATCCCTTCTCAGTGTCCCTGGTAAAATCTACTCTAGAATCCTAGAGCAGAGACTCCGACGTCTAGCTGAGCCACAATTGGATGAGGTCCAGTGCGGATTCCGAGCAAACCGAAGTACTCAAGACCTAATCTTCACACTCAGACAGCTGAGTGAAAAGGCCCTTGAGTATAAGAGTGAGATGCATCTTTGTTTCATAGATCTGGAAAAGGCGTTTGACAGGGTCCTCTGGAGCAATCTTTGGGACTATTTGGCAAGGAAGAATATTCCAGCACCTCTGATTCATGCTATACAGAGCTTCTACAAGTCTTGCAGAAATTATGTGAGGACAGCAAACCATAAGTCAGAAGAGTTCAGAACCACCACTGGTGTAAGACAAGGTGATATCCTATCACCTTACTTCTTCATACTGCTTATGGACGATGTCATCAAGACATGTAAGGAGAGAACAAGAAAGTATTCAGTGGGGTACTGGAAGATGAGACAGGTCTATATTTCGGAGCTGGCATTTGCTGATGATGTTGCCCTGATTGCTAAATCAGAGGCACATCTCCAATCCAACCTGCAAGTCTAGAAGGAAGAGCTGGAGAAGAGAGGGATGGTCATAAGCAGCTCTAAAACAAAATCCATGGTGATATCACGAGAAGAAATAAGACATCAGATTAAGCTGGGAGAACAGGTCCTGGAGCAGGTCAACCACTTAAAATACCTCGGAGCTATTATAGACCGAAAGGGAGGCATTAAAGAAGAGTTGGCCACTCGAAAAGCAGCAGCTGGGAGACTTTTTCAGGCCATAAATTGAGGATTCCTCAGCAAGAGAGACGTTGGTAAGAAAACGAAGATGGCTGTATACCGCTCCACCTATGTCCCAGTCTTGACATATGGATGCGAGTCATGGGCAATGACTACAACCCATAAAAGCCATATCCAAGCCTCAGAAATGAGGTATCTGAGGAAGGTGGTTGAAGTAACAAGAAGAGACATGGTACGCAACCAGACGATACGTCAAGGCCTTAAATCCTACCCCTGCAGACCCAAGTAGAACAGTCCCGATTAAGATGGTTTGGCCATGTCTGCAGAATGGGAGAAGATCGGATACCACGACAAGCATGGGAAACAAAGAGCCAAGGATCCAGACCCCGAGGACGACCCAGAGTCCGCTGGGAGGACAACATTAGACAATTTTTGAAGGACCGAGGACTAGAATGGAACCAGGCCAGGAGGAAGACAGCCGATAGGATAGTCTGGCGCTCTCTCTTCCAAACCTCTACACCTCACGGTAGAAGGGGAACGACTAAGTAAGTAAGTAAGGCTTTGAAGAGTAGCTGCCTGTCAAGCTCCACTCTTAAGTAAGCTGGATTTTCTTCGCCAAATTAGTAGTCCGTCGAGTTTTAGTTGGTATCCTTCTTACTTTTCTTGATGCACCAGTTGAAAAAAAAGCTACTTTGCGAGCTTATTTTTAGTTTCCAGAGCTTGCAGTACATCACTATTGTAGCTAGGGCTCTATTATTTTTGTTGGTTCCAGTTTGTTGCATGTTCCTGCTGTCCTAATGAGCAGATCATCTGCATAGAGTATTTTTGATACATTCAAGGTGGGGTGAGGTAGGGGAAGGGGGGGGGGGGGGGAGGAAGTCAGTTATGAAAAAGAGTGAGCAACTTAATGCTGACCCTTGTGTTAATCACTCTCCAGCGTTATTTTATTGTTGTGTTGTGTGGATGATTTAGTGCCTTCTACTGCTGTTTGTATTGTTCTATTATTTAGGAATGCTTAGATCCAGAGGTAAATTTTTTCTGTGTATGGCTAGTTTTGTCATTTTGGCGAAGAGCCCCTGTCTACGCAATGTATCGTATGCTTGCTGCAGATCGATGATACAGCTGTGATGCATCAAAGTTTTTTTTTTTTTTTTGCACAAAATGAAAGTTTGTCGTTTGTTCTGCAGCCTTTTCTGAAGTCCGTGTGACTATCAATGATGACCTTGTTGCTTTCCAGCCACCGGTAAAGCCTGTTATTCACCATTATCTCGGCGAGTTTTCCTATTGCCGAGGTTAGTAAGACTAGTCAGTAGATGCAGAGTTCTTCAGCGGCTTCTTTTTTCTTTAGATTTTGCTAGATGTTTGCAATCAACCCTGCTTTTGGAAGTTTTGATCATCACTTCCGTAGATAGATGGCAGCTTACATTTTTACGTGTAATTGTTTTCTACATGTTTGTACAGACCAGTCATATTGAGACCAGTCATATTGAGACCAGTCATATAGTGAAACAATACTGCTGCATTGGGAAGTCACGGAAACCCAAAAAGTAGGGAAGCAGTCCGAAATAAATGCATGCTGAAGTCGGTTGCATTGGACTGCAAGGCACACTACATAGTGTAACGCAAACCCGCCTTAAGATGACATATACAAATATGACTCAACCTGGTGGTGCTTCAAACAAGGAGACCTGCAAGGTGTTAAGAGTGCCAGATCCTTGCCTCGACGGGGTCTACCCAAAGCTACTGGTATGGCAACAATTTACTTCTTTCCATGAATCACTGTTTGAAGATGTCAGGAACTTTGAGCTGACTGCTGCCTTTATTATTGTGTGAATAAGATAGAAGTCTGGGGGCAAACGAGGAAGAAGAAGAACTCCCATAGATTGGTGGGTGACGATTAACTTATTATTTGTAAAATTGTATATGTGGAATTCTTTCGGGGTGTCGCGGCACACGAATCAGACACTCGCGGCACACCACTGCACTAGACAACTGAGCCAAACGAACAATCCTAAAAAGATTATTTTATTAGTCAGCTTCTTCATGTAGTTACTTATATTAGCTTAAAACACAAATGTTATTTAATGACAACATTAATTAAACGAGGAGCAAGGGATTTCATTAGCTGCATTTTCATATCACTTCTAAAGTGCCTCAACACGTGCCATACTGACAGGTATAATATCATTTTGATTAAAAGTTTTATCTTAGTAATAAAACCTTGTTATATTGAAGGAACACTGTCAACCTTTAGACAAAATCAGAAAGATAATGCTTTACTGTGATGGGTATCAGGTAAGGTATGTAAACAAATCATGGTATGCATATCTTGCATAAATATAAAAACAAAATGAATGCATATTATACAATAAAAATTCTATTAACATTATTTAGATCAATCAACAACAGCAAAATTAATATTTTTGGCTTAAGTATATTTGATCCATTTGTATCTCAGTTACATAAAATAAATACTAGAGAATTTAATGTTGAAAGCCTATATAACAAGATACTACAGTATGATTCACATGCAACATCATCATCATTTTTATTGGCATCAAACATTCACATGGTATTGTAGTAGTGGTTTCTGTAGCAATCTGTTTTTTATTTGATGAGGTCTGGCCAGCCTAATGTATAACCCCATATTAGTCACCTTGTATGACATGCCCGAGAAAGAGTAGTCTTATTATTTCTTTGTCACCATCAGAGACCACTAGGAACCTACACGAGGTGACTTACGTATATACAATAATCAAATAACAGATTGTGTTATTAGTTTCCACCACTGCTGACAAAATGATTCAGTCAGCTGATATAAACCTACAGACTCATTATAAATATTATAACTGAGTGAAGAACTGGACAGACACGTTTCTAGATACAGGTATACCTCGGAGATATTGTGGGTTCGGTTCCAGATCACCGCAATAAAGCGAATATCGCAATAAAGTGGGTCATACACATTTGTTTGGGCTTCCCAGTGCATATAAACGCTTAAAATCATGTTTACACTATGTCTATTAAGTGCGCAATAGCGACAGCTCTAAAAAAAATGTATTGTAAAATTAAAAATACTTTTTTGCTGAAAAAAATGCTAATCTTCATCATCTGAGCCAAAATCTATCGGAAGAAGAAGACACGTTCTAATAATTAAACATAAATTATAATTAGAAATAAAGCGCAATATCTGCGAAGCGCAATAAAGCGAGGTACACCCGTATATAATGACAGTTGCTATTCTTTCCATTCATTATATTTATTGTAGTAAGAACGCCCCCCCCCCCCCAAGAGGCTGCTGTATGGCGAGTTGAGGGAGGGACAGCGTACTACAGGACGACCAAAGAAACGCTTCAAAGACAGCCTGAGGGAGTCACTGAAGAGCTGCCAGATTAATACAACCACCTGGGAGCAACTGGCACATGATCGCACAGCCTGGAGAGGCACTATCAAAACAGGTGTTGCAGTCAGCTAAGCCAACCGTGTGAGGGCAGCCCAGAAAAAACGCCCAGCCCGAAAGTCAAGCGTTGATGTCCAGCTTGATCAGCCATATGCGCACCCACTTAACCTCATAGAACGAACTGTATTACGAGAGATGTCGATAGTCCTCATCGAATACGATGGACAAACAAAAATCATCAGTAAGAACTAATTCATCTTGTCTTATGACTTTGAGGGTATTGCCTTCCCTGCTTTGCAGTAGTGGTCCAACAGTGGCCAAAACTCAAGAGTATCTAATATAGGCTTCAATGGAGTCTATCTTTACACAGGATTACTCTTGGCAGAAATGCAGATAAAAGAGTAGTAAATCTTCTATCACATGGGAGTCTTCACAAGATATTCAGATAAGCGAAAACAATGCTGGCTGTTGCTGAGCACGTTAATTCTGTAATCTGCCCATAACTTTTCTGAAGGATTTAAGCACTTATTACTTTCAGCTCGTTTTTGCCTCCAATCCTGATTTACTCACTGGAATTCTATTATTCTAGCTTATCTCTGTTAAGAGTGTGTGTAGTAATTTGGCTGAGACACACATGCAGTAACTTTAAAATGATTAAATCGAAGTTAAATTTGTAACATTACAAATAACACAATTTAATAATCACTTTAGATTTTAATGCTGGAAAATAATTTGAATAGCTATGAATCAAGAAAAGTTACTCATCACGTTGGTGATGGTAGTGTTGGGGTATAAAAAGTTCAAGTGGCAGCACATAGGTTAACTTAGCTGTCAATGGCGATTCTAATCCTCCTCCTGATGGGTAGGTTTTCTGTACACTGCTGTCACTTGTCTCTGGTCAAGGCTTGTAGGAAGAAGCTCATTTCCAAGGAAACGTCAAGGAGAGTCTTCAAAGCTGGTCTTCCGTCGTAAATCGTAGGTCGCTTGTCCCTTTTTGTCCCAGAAATGGTCCTTTCTGCTGTTACTACCAATAACTGGTAATATAAATAGAAACGAAACGCTCTTCTGAGTATGGCGTTTTCCGACACATAGTTATGTGCCCCCCTCTTCTATTCTACCATCCCATGTTAGACTTTACCCTCGATGAGAATTAAATTTAATCCCTCGGGATAAAACTTTCTTTACATTTAAGCTGAACAGCTTTAGCTTTACATTACATTAAAAAGAAAAGGTTAAACATACAGATTTAATATGTTTTACATTTACATCTCCACTGTTTGAAAAGTGTTCACAATATAAATTCATTTATGTTTCCTTTATATTTACACTTGTGGAAAAGTTTGAAAGTTCTATTAATTTTAACATGAATATTTTTTTTCATTTACATTTACACTGAGTGAAAAACTGTAAGTATTATTCTTAGAATGTACATCATTTCTTTCATCTTTCCCTCCCTGCTCTATAGGGAACCTGGAATTACTTTATGCTTTTAGTTCTCTTTACGAAACTGTCAATAAAGCAATCACCAGCTTGTGCAGTGGTGGTTCATGAATCATCACACGCTGAGGTTGCCAGCCTCAAATGACTTTGACATCCGCAAGCGAGTTTCACACGTATAATTAATCACATGGTAATGCATACATATTAGTTCACATGTTAGTAATAAATATGAAAGGTAAACGACAACGTACGTCAATCTTGGCTATAGACTTGTTGCTCAGATGAATAAAAGAGACGAGTCGGTCTCTTACACGCGTCTGGGGTGTCTTTAATTTGATAAATAGATTAACTCTCTGACTCCATGTGTTTCAGTTTCCTTAGTCCAGTTTTCCTTAGTATTCCTTGTTACAATGTTAGAGATTTCCTGGGCTGTTTTTTGTAAGTCCTTTTGGAATACTCTAATAAAAGGTCCAGTCCGATAAAAGGAATTCTTGAATTCTAATTTGGCAAGTCTGTGTTCTTCTAGCGAGCGTGTCTCACAGCAGGTTTTGCACAGTGAAGTAGGTTTGAACAAACTCCAGGTTATATTCCCTCTCAATGTTGTTATGAAACAACTCAGAAAGATCCAATCATTTCAAATCATGCCGGGCGGGTGTGATATTTTCAAAATAGTCCCACGTGAAATAAGGTGTGTGCCTGAAAATGTCACGTATTACCATATATGGACATCTGATGCCTTGCATATACTCTAACAAACACACCAGTAGACACACATGACAACATGTGTACGCTGTAAATGTTATTACTTTATTAGAAAGTAATGTTGTCATAACAAGTCGGCCTGGAAGCGGTTATGTCATACTTGTCTGCCCAAATGTGTCACACAGATAGTAATATTGCTATCTGTCTTCTGAGTCGCAAAAACACCGTATTTGCCCATCCGGGTTACCAACCGGGTCGTCTTATCGGCGGTTCATTCTAAACACGCCGGCGACTATCTTATCTCAGTTGCTCATCGCAGGCTGGAATAAACGGTAACAAACAGGTGACATCACAGAGAGGAGTGTCGAATGATTTGATAAAATCAAATATCTGTTACTTAGCAGAAAAATAATGACGAAAGACAGAAAGAAAGAAAAGGGCGATACTTGAGAGCACATAATAAAAATCAGTACCCCAAATGTACCGATACTGCCGGAGAGAAACAAAGATCAATAGAGGCCGCCCCGTTTTGTCACAATGACTTTGCATAAAACGATTTTTCGTCTTAAAATATTGATTATTAGTGGCTATGTTTTGAAATTCTGGGTTTATTTTTATTCTACAAAAAAAGATACATCATATAAATAAAAATGTTTATCACACAATGTTAGAAAGCGCAAACTGTATTTTCATATTCCACCTCTCCACCTTTAGTGTTTAAGATTCCTCTGTTTGTATAGCTACTAGAGTTGTCTAGGATATCAGATTGGATATCTCTAATCTCTTCATAATGTGGGTATGATGGGACATCTTCATTAGGCGACTCTTGCGAAATATTCTCGTAATGTGAGTTTGGTGGGACATTTCCTTCAGGTGACTCTTGTGAAATATTCTCATAATGTGAACCTGATATTGAAAGAGAAAGGTACTGTTGAAAGTAATTCATGGAGAAGGACAAACTCAGATAACTGTGATGATCATATTGACTTTAGAGTGAACTGGCATGATAAATAAATACTGTCTGCCTTGTACACTTAATATTTGTTTAAGTGAAATGATCTATAATCAGAATAATGTTACTGATCAACTAGTTATTCATGTTTTGTTGTTCTTATTCTTGTCATTATGAATGCTTCATATTAGCAATTATGGAAATTGTTAGAATTTCTCAAAACATGTTATCCCATTTCATGCAAATTTGAAGTGTTTTTCCAAACATTATATAACAGGACATTACTTTGAGCTTACTCACAATACGTCATTCAGAAAATTAGTGAATAAAGAAGAGTTGGATAAACAAAGCCATGTCACAGAATTCAATTTGGCAATCAAACTGAACAAAAAGAAAGCTTGCACAGTTGCTTATATACTCTAAGCTGAGTAAAATGACCTTTTTGTTTGTCAAGTGAAAGAGTCTGCCTGTAGAAGAAATAATATAGTTGATAAATTTTCTGCACAGCTTTAGTAATATTTATGATAATAGACATACAGTTAATACATAATTAAGAATTACTTGTGGCTTAAGAGTGCTGGACACATTATGGTCTAACCTATTGTTACGTCATGTTTTATGATGTTGGCCACTATTATAGTGAGCACTTTTAAAGTTACGCATTAAGGGTTTGAGATGCTATAAATGTATAATGTTTTCACGCTTCACGGTATTTTATTGAACGCAAATTTTATCTAGTTGTCTAGGACTATGATGACGTGGTACCTTGGTATGCTAACGCATAACAACGATGTATTTGTATCCTTGAGAGTCTGAACTTCAAGCAAGTCAGATGTGTTTTGATTCACTCCCAGTTTATAGTATTCATAGTGCAGAAGTATCTCTTTGAGATTTGGCCAGAGGGTTGGCCATAATAATGTTTGACGAAATGATGGAACAGTGATGGTTAAATACAACCATATTTATGGAAGTCAAGATTTTCAGGGAGTATTGATCTATTTTTATGATTCGTTTCTCGCAAACTTAGTGAGTATCATTTTCGGTTGACTGCACAGCGGCAACGCGTATATACAGCCTACTATGTTTTGACGACACTAATAATTAATCTACATGACTGAACTGACTGTACTGAATATATATGAATAGTAAGATGATTCCTACCATAAACTGATATGTTGATGGTGACGTGATAAATATGTTTTATATGGACTCTGAACAAGAAGGAGTTTTTTTCAACTGATTCTAATTGAAGTATTGGCTAAACTATTCAGCATTTTACTTATACTTGTTATCAGCACGATTCTCTCAAATGAAGAACAATATTTATTGTAGAAAAAATAGAGGGGTCCGTAAGGAAGGAAATCTGACGACACCCTCTACTCTCAAAAGTTGAATAAACGCCTATAACCTTTTGACCCTTCGGAACATAGCGAAAGAACCCATGCAACACCTATCATGTAAAAACATAGGATTTTTAGAAAGAAACAATTTTTTTTAAAAACACCTACAGAAAATATTTCAACTCAGCAGTCAGAGCTGGAAGAAAGCCCTCTATCAGTGAAGGTCATGATGCAGTATGGAGTAAGAGAAGTCTGGATTGCTGACTGACCTACTTCTACCTAGGAAAACCTGCTCATTGGGCACCTGGAATGTTTGAACACTAAACAAACAAGGAAGGGTCACATAGAAGTAGAAATGAGCAAATATAAATATATAACTGAAACCACCACTTTGCACTGGATCTTCAACAGTTCTGACAGAGAATCAAATTGGAAACCGATGTGGCACTATGGAGTCCATTGTAAATTCATTCATAAGCGTAATAACGAGTGAAGTGCAGAGTTCTTCATGATGGACAACTTACAAAATCGAGGAAGTTGAAAGGAACTGCGGTAAGACGTGGAGTACAATGGATGGGTATGAAAAAAAATCGAAAAAACGACTTGGGACAGATTCAGCCAGCACTTAAATGACATCTCTCAGCAAAAGTCCACACCAGTTGCCATACACTTCAATGGTCCTGACCACCATGGTCCCATCGACATCCAGGTCACAGCAATCCGATCCTGCTCCTCTGACACTGCCAGCCGAGAACAGCTTGAGAACCGTCTTATCCACTGCATGGGGTGTCTAAAACCAGCCGGTCTCAACACTTTACACACCTTTGTCTGAGGTCACCTACCATTTCCTCTCTTGCTCTATTTTGACTCTTTTCACTCTTATCCTATTCTTCTATTTTTATGCCAACCTCCATAATATGTATGAATATATACTGTTTCTAATTTGTCTTGATTTTTTATTTCATATTTATTTATCTCCCACTCATTCTGTCCTCTTCTATTTCCAGTCCCCACTTTTATTACGTTTGGGTAGTTTATTGTTCAGTTTCGTTTTTTAGTTTTTAGTTTCTTAGTATGTATTGCGTATATCCGGTGGCGGAAGTCACTTCCTTTTCAGCCACGCGTCCATCCGCGGACAGCAAATAGTGATAGGATTTCGATGCCTTGCCTTCAGGGAAGTACCTAGGTTTTATTTTTATATTTATTTAAGTTCTTATGTGTCCTATCTAGCCTTCACTTTCTTTCCTTTCCTGACGAAGGCCTTGTGGCCGTAACGTAGACTATTTTCTTTGTCTTTTGTCCTCGTAAGACGAATCACCTTTTTTTCGATTTTTTTTTTCAAACCCATCCATTGGACAACTTACAGAACCGTTAGAGACAGAAATGGAGTGTGGCAGGGTTTTTGCTTCCTACTGACGTTATGGGAGAACTCTGAAGAGATGTAACAAAATAGGACTACTGCACCCTTATGAAATATCTACAATGTGACTAATATGAGACTGTGCACGGGGCTGTCAACCTCATCATGTCAAACAACCTGCCACAGAAACCACCGCTGTGAGAGTATGTGATTACTTGGTGCAGACGTCCTGTGTACCAGCTACCGTGGTGGTGCCATGCTCTGTAAGGAGTGCCAACAAAAGAAGATATCTACAGTATATATTAGTTTATGAAAACAACATCAGCTACCAGAAATAGATTTCAGTCTGCTCTGGTACAAAAGCTGAACAATCTATATTTTGTTATTCATTTTGCCCTTTCTATTCCATAACGTAAAGAGTAATTGTCAAATATGGTGTGTGTGGCATCATGCATTTTATAGGTTTCAAACACCTGTGCTCCATAAGGAACTTGGTGAATGTTCTAAGAGTCCTAAGGGTTGTTAACTGTGATCCCATTGGTGGGTTTGACTTGCCACTAAATTGTGAGTGTGTATAAACATTGTTCTTATAGTGTTCATGAACAAGTGAATGGAGCTGAAGTGATTTTGGCAGGAAAAAGTGTAAAGATTTGTGAGGTCAGCTAATTACTAGTGTTTTATAATGGATGATTGTGTCACGTTTATGCAACAAAGGACAGGTAGACAGTGAATTATTGGGTGAAAGGACTTGACTTTATCAGACACGAGTTGTTTAAGTCTTGAAGTCATTATACTTCGTGGGATCACTACTTGAATGTTAATATTTTACCTGACAGTGGCTTCCTTTGTTATATTTGTACTCGTAATTGACATGATTTATCAAGTTGTCAGCTGTGGAGGTATTTCTGAATGTAATGCATGTATTTCAACGCAATTTGTTAATGTCAAAGAATTTATGCAGTAAATAGTGTGTGGAGACTGACTTCAGTCTAAGTTTTATGTATACTCCTGAATTTTTTTATGTTGAAGAAAAAATGTTATTTCAAGTGACCACCAAGATATATATAATATTTACACATAAGCTCTGCTATTCTCTATTCCCTAGACCTAGCTAAAAGCCAAGCACCACTACCACCTGAATGAATACTCACAGCTCATGGTAAATGAGGCGTAGTCATTTCTTGTCAATAATGATGATAATTATTATGGCAATTAAGAATGAGATCGACTGAAGGAAAAACACAAGCAGCCAGAAAAATTTAAAATTTAAATTATTAAAGATAAACTAAAAGACCTCTCAAGCTTTAAAAATACTTACATGCTATTATCTGCATTTATGTCTTTAACACCTCTGTTTAGGAGTCCTGAAGTGCAGAAAATCATAATTGATCATATGTCTTAAATAAAGTCAAAAACTGAAAACATCAAAAAAAATAATGTTGTCTTCAACTTAATTTTAGTCTCACGATGTACACATTTTGTTTACTGTTAATGCTATGAAGTCTGTTAAGGAAGGTTTATTCCTAGATTCAACTTGAGCTCAAGTGGGCCATGACATGCTGTAAAGATGTTCAGGAAACCTACATCAAAGCACTAATGTGCTCTTGTAGTGGTGTTTTCTCTAGCAGTTACATTATTGGGGTGTCAGAGCAATGCATAACCTTAACTTAGTGACCTCTTACAACATTCTTGGTGATGTCAGTGGGCGTATTCTTTCTTTGTTTCAGTACAGACCCCAAAATCCACAAGGGGCAGTAAATCTTACAGGCTACTAGTTTCCCCTGGTCATTTCTCTCTGACATTAAAGCCACTGCTTTTGAGTGGACGAGATCTGTTTTCAAATTTGTTAAAAATGCTTTATTCCCTGTCAATCAATGCAGATCTTTAACCCATTGAAACCAAGATCTTGCTATAGTAGCATTTCCTAATCTCCACTGTCCATCTCGGCGACGTCAAAAGAATTTCACATCTGCCTGTGATTCCCATAACCGGGTTATAAAGATGTGTGGCCATGGGAAAATGCTGAGAACCTGACAGGCAACTAAAAGGTAATGATGAATCGATAAATAGTCATTTGTTTCAGAAGCTGTTTGTTATTTCTTGAAAGGAAAAAAAAAATGGTTGAACTTATTCAGAAATGGACTCTGCTTTTGAGTTAGGGAAGACAAAGGCAATCAGGTAAGGAACTGGCCACCCTATCTCATAATAAGCTGGAAATAGTTTATAGAAGTCTCTAACACTTCACTCCCCTATGGCAGTATCTGCTATAGGACTACTTTTACCTTTTATTCTGAAGTGGCGGTGATGATGTAAATTTGTATACCAGAGTTCATGTTTCCTTTGAGCCTATATCTCATAAAACTAGAATGGTGAGATTTTCCTGCTATTTCAGTTTATTTTTCCTAGATTTGTCTCACGCTACTGTAACCAGCAACTTTAGCTCAATTTGCAGAATAGTGACTAGTAAATATTCAAATATTTTGGATAATTTTTGTTTATTTTTAGATGGAAAGACAATTGAGACCTTTCTGTGAAGACTGAGTGTGACGCGATCAAATACAATGTCCAAGCGGTATGATTTGTAACATAAAATTGTGATCACTGGGAGTCCATTTTATATTCCCGTTCGTGATCTGTAATAGCAGTTTACCTGCTTCAGGTCGTAAAATGTTAAGTATGTAAAAATGGAAGCTGTACAGTTACAGTCATGGCCAGGATGTTCAGAGAGAATGTTTTGGGTAAAATTGTAGCTTGGGCTGAAAGGGTTAATTACTATTTCTTTCAACAAAGTCACTGTTCTTCCAACATTTTATTATATCTTTTATAATCTTATCAGCTGCTTTTCTTAATCATTTTATTTCTCGTACGTTGAGTACTCTTCATTCTTGCTTGTTTAAGGTTTAGTTTTACAGTGGCAACATAATAATTTAATAAATTATTCATTAATGTTACAACAGTTTATTGTTACACAATCGAGGAAGTGGAGGGGAACTGCGGTAAGACGTGGAATACGATGGATGGGTTTGAAAAAAAATCGAACGGAAGTCGCACTGCTTGTTCACTACGCCGCTTTTCAGTTTTTTATTTTATTTAGTTTTTATGTGTCCTATCTAGCCTTCGCTTTCTTTCCTTTCCTGACGAAGGCCTTGTGGCCGTAACGTAGACTATTTTCTTTGTCCTTTGTCCTCGTAAGACGAATCACCTTTTTTCGATTTTTTTTCAAACCCATTTATTGTTACACACAAACACAGAACTAACATTTCTCTTGTACTCATACCTGAGCTCTTTAGGAGAATGATGACAATTAATGTTACAACAGGGGACCGAAGACGCAGCAAAAGAGATGAATGCAGTTAGCGACCCATAGAGAGTAGGGATCGAAGTGGGACGGCAAACCCGGTCCAAAAAATGCCGTTCTGAAGTCGGATGTGTCGGCAGAAAAGCGCAAATATCGCAGCTTCGCTGTAAACGGACACAACGCAACCAACGTCCTTTTTAGGATGAACCAGGAAGAAGAGGAGGAGGAATGTTACAACAGTTTATTGTTACACACACACACACACACACACACACACACACACACACACACGCGCGCGCACACACACACACACACACAGAGAGAGAGAGAGAGAGAACTAACATTTCTCTATTACTCATACCTTTCCTCTTCAGAAAAATGAGAATCAAAACAACTGCAACAATAACCACTATGCCAGCAACAATGCCACCAACAACAGCTCCCACATCTGACCCAGGACTGTTCTCAGAGACCAGTGGTGCAGGATCTAACAACAACAAAAGTGATGAAACATAACAAAAATGATTCTCTATTTTTATATGTGGTAATCAATGTGTGGTAAAGATATGCAAGGTGAAGATTAGCTACAACATAGAAAGAAATTTATGTTCAGAACACATGCACTCAAACTGATAACTCCACTTGTAAATGGAGAGAAAGAACAAGTCCCTGCACTAACTCTATCAATCCATGTATTTATTCTTATCTTATTTATTTGACCTTGTTGCCAGTCTGTATTAATGAAAGTCGGTAAAAATGTTTTATCAAGAAGCTTGTGAGAGTTAAACCAATTCCGCCATGTCCAGGGTTACCTCATATCATGTTGTTACTTGATTTTTCTTGCTCCTTAGCTGGTTTGTTTCTGCGTGTTGCAGATGTTGATGAAGAGACATGGGTGTGCCGAGACGCGAATGTGTTTAGGCTCATATGTAGTGTACAAACACCCAGCCACACTCGTACTACAGTCAATGATGGTTGGAACTACTTGTGATGGTTCATACATTTATTAACAGGACTAACATGTAGAATCACACAGGAACAGTCAATGTAAACAAGTTCATGTACATCATGTCAATGGAAATCGCTTGGTACATATCAGTCATTCTGGCTGGTGAACATTCATATATGTATGCATGTCAATAGTGTTATGTTCTTTTCATGTACTGTTCATAATGCCGCTTTTGGTATCTCTGACTGAACGCGTCAGATACCTTCATAACTCCGTCATACAAAAGACGAGCCCTTCACTCAAGTAATCCTATTACTAGGGCCGTCGTACACCTTGGCATAACACGCCAATCATGTCGGTACATGCCGTAGAATAGTTGCCATTACACAGACCTGACGATGACGTCAGCTGTGCATTCTTCATTAAGCAGGTTGCATGAATTATGCTTTAATGCTTGTGTAGATATACCGCCAACCTGCAGTTTCCACCATATATAACTTCATCACTGGACTTCTGATCATATAAGACAAATAGTCTTGAATAGCTACCTTGAGTGCAAATATAAGTTCTGCTTTACAGGAATCGTGAACTGTTCTCACAGCTAGGTAAGTCTTTACCAAATTCTGTCACCGAATACATAATAATGGCAAAGTCGGTGTTACCTTGAAACGAATCCTCAGAACACAATAATAACACTGTCGTCCTTCCTGACGCACAGAGAATCAATGGGGAAAACTGACAACGCAGTCACTTCGAAGATTTTCCTCCCTTAAAATACAATGGACATACATCGTCCCACCAGAAGCCAGATAGCAACTCAACAAGACGGAAGTCTAATTTCGCGCTCTCCACTGCGCATCGCATATAGCCCAGAACTGTATTACCTTTGACTCAAAAGGTCAAACACAATGAATGAACAAACAAGGGAGATAACCCCTAATCAACCTGACACGGCAAAGTCAAGACATAGTTACTAAACTTTGACCAGGGTGAAAAACCTACAACCAATAGATCGATGTTTGAAACTCCATCAAAAATGACCGCAACATATTACTGCACCGTCCCTGTAAAAAAAAAATGACACATTTTTTTTTTCTTAAATATATCCATGAGCAAGATAGCACCAGCATCAATTATATGCTCATGAAAGAATGAACCTAATATCAGGTACAATAGACGCATAAATAAAGCGTCTGGAGAGAGTAAAATCATCCCCCATCATAAGAGAAAATATTTTCTCTAAGCCAAACAAACGCAGGAGGTACCATTAAAGAAACCTAAGTTGCTGGCAATACCAATCATAGATATCAAAAATTGTCAAATACTATCATTACAACAATATACAAATATGATGAACTACAATACTATACCATCAGCATATCTAATGGATATATATCATGGATGGACATAATCAAATTCATTAAAGTCATATACATCATCCAACTAGTGACACAATTGTGTTAATATATATTTTAATATTAAGAACAGACATAAGTCTGGAAGTGTATCAGGAGATCTAGGACATAAGATTTAAATGGAATCATGTGGGCATCTAGACAATACGTCTGCAATCACATTATCCGAACCACGGATAGCTCGCACCGTAAAATGGAAAGGTTGAAGAGCAATAGCATAACGAGTAGATCTCGAGCTCTTCAAATCCTTACTTTGCATAGCTGTAAGAGCTTTTTGGTCGGTTTCCATAATGAAATGCGCGCCCAGAAGGAATCTTTGTAGCTTAAGAATGGACCAAACCATGGCCAACAATTCACGGTCTAAAACCGAGTAATTCCTTTCTGCTGCATTCAGCTTCCTAGAAATATACATTACAGGATGCAGAGTTCCTGAATACTCCTGCGTTAGTGCCGCTCCAATCCCAGTGGAAGAGGCATCACTACGAAGGACAAAAGTCTTATCAATCGTTGGAAGTCTTAAGATAGGATGAGATGAGAATAAATTCTTAACCTGATCCAATGACGATTGGCATTCTTGGGACCAACGCACCATATTAGGAGAACCTTTCTTCAACAACGTTGAAAGTGGTGCCATAATGGAGGATAGATTATCAATGAATCTTCCATAGAATTGTATTAATCCCAAGAGACTACGTACTTGCTTTTTTGTCTTCGGAACCGAGATATTTAATATATTCGAAATGTTTTGGTCCTCTGTCTTCAACAGACCATGACCAACCCGATGACCTAGGAAAGAGATTTCACTAAACCCAACAAAGGCTTTAGAGGGTTTTGCTGTTAACTTATGCTCGCGTAGAGTAGATAGTAACTCGTTTAAAACCGAATAGTGTTCTTCCCAAATATCACTGAACAGACAGATGTCGTCCAAATATGCGATGACATATGTACGATACGATAGAATTCGTCGCATCATGCGCACGAAAGTTGCTGGGGCGTTCATAAGCCCGAAAGGCATAAAATTCCACTGAAATAAACCCCTAGGTGTCGAAAAAGCAGTGAGAGGTTTGGCGTGTTCCGTCAGTGGGACTTGCCAATAACCTTTCGACAAGTCTAGTTTAGTAAAGAATTTAGCTTTAGAAAGTCTAATAAGTAGATCATCTAATAAAGGCATAGGTTCAGCATCGAACTTCGTAACTTGATTTAATTTGCGATAATCAACGCAAAGACGTATGTTATTGTCTTTCTTTCGAACAATAACCATCGATGAAGAATAAGCTGAAGTGGATGGTTCAATTATTTTCAATTGAATCATTTCATCCAATTCTTTCTCGACTTGTGCTTGAAAATGAATAGGTATTGGGTATGGTCTTACTCTGATCGGATTACGATCAGTAAGTATAATGTCATGTTCAATGACATCTGTGTGTCCAGGAATGTCGGTAAGGACATCCTGATATGATTGTAGCGTAGAGGATACTTTACGTTGCTCCTCAAAAGACAAGTTCGAAGAGACGGTAACGTTTTTCCATGATTCCGTAGAATTAAGTGGAACAACGGGAAGAGGTAAGTTAACGTCAGAAAAAGTAGTTTCCTCATCCTGTATAACAGACAGGGATGAGATATGACCATGTTGGACTCGAGAATCGTCCGTCGCCTGGAAAATAGGCTGTAAATAGTCTGGTCGTTCAATAAATTCAGTAAGCATATTTATATGGAAGGTTTTATGCCTTCCATCAACATCGACAATATAGTCGACATCTGAAATTTTAGAGACTATAGTGTATGGACCTTTCCAAGAAATGAGAAGTCTGTTTTCCCTCGTGGGAAGTAAGACAAACGCTTTGTCTCCAGGACAAAGTTGACGTAGGTGTCTTTTCTTATTAGCGAATCGCCTAGCCTTTTCTTTAGCGAATTCTGATGATGAAGTAGCTAACCTGCATGATTCGATAATTTTCTCCCTAAGAGCAATGACATATTCATATGACGATTGTGTATCATCGTCAATATTATCGGCAGTGATCAGATCGTGTAACAAGGACATAGGACAGCGCGGTTGCGCGCCAAAGACAAGTTCAAAAGGAGAAAATCCTGTATGCTCGTTTGGAACCTCTCTATAAGCAAAGAGAGCTGCAGGTAGGACCCTGTCCCAATCATCAGGATGATCCTCCGTTATCTTGCCTAGTAAGTTCTTTAGTGTCCTATTAAGACGTTCAACCAATCCATTGGACATTGAATGATAAATACTACTGAGAGACCTTTTAATGTCCAGAGTAGCCATCACCTGAGACATAGTGTCCGATATCAATTGAGTGCCGTGGTCTGATAGTATTTCTCCGGGAAATCCCAGCCGAGAAAATATGAGCCAAAGAGCATCTGCGATATCGACAGTTGATATGCTTTTAAGAGGAAGACTGTTACGTGCAGTCTTTGATATCTTACAATATTATACATTGGTATACTTGTTATGTTCGCAAATATTTTGTAAACAAAATAGATACTTTTTAGTGCTTAAGGAAAAGTCATTATTGAGTTACTTCCCTTGAAAATTGTGTCGTCTCTTTCGATCGAACTCCGCGGATGAATCCAGTTTTACTGCGATTTATTCTTTGTTTGGGTAGTAATAGATTGTTCTTGCTTCAGAATATCTATGGCCTGAATTTATGTGTATTGTTTGGCTGAGTAGGACGAGTCTGTCTTATATCTGTATATCTTTACATATCTAAGTCGAACTATATGTTCTTTTGTCTCTAGAGAGGTCAAAGGCTGTTTGGCGGATGTGTCTCTAGAGAGGGGTTTTTTGGCTTCGCCCTGATCATGGGGGCTGTGTTTTGCTATGTCGGCTTGTCGCCGGGAAAAAGTGATCTCTATATTTATGGGGAAAGTGATAGTCGTCTAGACCTATCGTGTATGCTTTACCCCAGTGTTTATTCTTATCGCCAAGGAATGGCAGAATCATATTTCTGATACGCAGGTAATAAAAGATACTCTTTTGAACTCTCGTACGAAGCCACCGTTTTTCGATAGGTATGACTTGTACATCTGAGAGGATGCATTTAACTAGATGGAAAACGACTCTGATTCCTAGCAGCACTATATCCTGTAGAATGCAGTCAATTGTATCATGATAGAATCTACAGAGCAATGAAACATTTAATGAATGACTAACTTTAAGACAGATTCATTATCTGTATCCAAACGTGAGTGACAGCTCACGAGAGAAGCCATCTTGTAAAAACATTTAGTGACTTTCAAGAAGAGAAAAAGGGATGCCCGTATTATCGCTTGATTAGTCCAGAGATCACTGCTACACATGAGAACCCATTGCTAGCGGTTCAATTTGATTATATGGAAAAATCTGTGCTGGACATTATGTTAAGGAATCTTCACTAGACGAGATTAGGTCTAGAAGTCATCTTGGATATTGTTTATAATCTGACGTGCTTTGTCAGTAAACTCAGATGATATATATATATGGGCAATACTGAGTGCTTGGCTATTGACAGTCCATTATACTATTATTCTACATGAGTGCCCATGTAACATTGCAAGACCATTTATCCACTGTACCATGATGTATTATGCCAACCTGTGATTTGTCACTATCTGTGCTGTCGAGTGTGTACGTCCAATTAAACTGTAGTAAAGGTACACAGTCGTTGGTGTCGATGACTTCCAGCCATACATGAGTGTGAGAAAAGAACATTTGTCAACACCACGAACTCTTCCTATCATTCGCATATTACACACTCAATCTATGTCTACACACCACTGCGTAGGTCAAGTTGACATTCCATACTCAAACCACGAGCAACACAACAACACAGTATTTAACTCTGGTGATGTTCGAGTGAGCTTCAGATTTTTCAGCATGTCTCTTGCTCAGGGCAAGGGTCTTGTATTAAAAGAGTTTATCAACTGATGATGACGTCTGTCTCCCAATGAAAGATCTTATCAACTGGTGGACCAGCTTTCTGGGTTTGACCTCGCAGAAGTTCAGAAGTCAACAGATTACCGATACCAGACCGTTTCCTGTGGCTGATACGACACACTTGCAGTATTGGTTTGCTCTTTGTCAACACTTCGTCACGTGACCTGTCAAGTGAATGCAGTATGTAGGTCAGCGTTGTTGACATTTGTACATTAGACATTACAGAGTTTCACAGAACAGTTGGATCAATTCTTGTCAATATTAACAGGAAGACAGTATTATTGAACTAAGAAGTCCTATTTTCATCGATGGATCTTCTTGTTTTCTATATATGAACTTTAATATTTAAGGCCAGAATGTTTAATTGAATAAAGTGGCAGTTTGTTTATTTTCATAAGAATAACTTTGCCATTACTGTAAAAACTGAGCCTATTTCGCAACACATACTATCATACACATAATTTATATATTTATGTTTACATGTTATTTATTTGTACAGTATGTTAGTTTATATGTCAGCGGGTTGTGTTTAAGGTTGGGCGGAGTCCTCACAACAGAATATCCCACGTCATAGAGGGTCCGTTGTGGGCGTTTTCTTTAGGTGCAATTTCCTTAATTGGAAATTTGCTTGCAACAACTAGTTGCTATTTGTGTTAGCTGTGAAGACTGTAATTATTGTTATTTTTGTAATATTTCTTTGTTCTTTAGTTTTGTTTGGATTTGTTTGTAATTTGTTGGTCTACCCTTTTCTATCTTTCAGTTCTATTCACAATTTATATTCATATACTGTGACGTCATTTGTGTTGTTATCCCTTGCAGATTCAGTGATTATTTTCATTGATTTCCCTATTTGATTTATTTGATTTCTGCAAACGTTTTCGTATTGTCAGTCCTATTTGTACTTTATGTATTCTGTTGGTTGACATATGTTTTATATAGGTATATTTCATAAGACACTATTGCCTGTGCACTGCACTTGGATTATGGTATAAACCAGTACTTGATTATTATTACTGTTATACAAGACCTTATTAAGGCTTGTGACCCACAGATATTGGGATAGTATATGATTAATCAAGTCATTAAGAACTTGTGGTATTATTATTGTTTCAAGTGATTAGTATTATTGTTAGACATCATGTCTACATTAGAATACTTCATTACACAAGGGAAATCCCTTGATAAAACTGGTCAACAATTAGAAGAATGGGCAGTTGCTCAATATGACAAAGCATTAGCTGCAGAAGAGAGAAAAGCTGCTGCAGAAGAGAGAAAAGCTATGGCTGAAGAGAAAAGATTAGAAAGAGAAGCTGAGGCTGCTGCTGAACAAAAGAAATTGCAGATGCAGGTGGAGCAAAGGAGATTTGAAGCTGAACAAAAAAAATTAGAAAGAGAAGCTGCTGCTGAACAAAAAAGATTAGACAGTGATGCTGAACAAAAAAGATTAGACAGTGATGCTGAACAAAAAAGATTAGACAGGGAAGCTGAACAAAAAAAGATTAGACAGGGAAGCTGAACAAAAAAGATTAGACAGGGATGCTGAACAAAAAAGATTAGACAGAGAAGCTGAAGAAAAAAAAAAGCAATAAGAGAACATGAATTTGAGTTAGAGAAATTGAGATTGACAAGTATGAGTAATGTTAATCAGGCATCTAGTGGTAATGGTAAACCTTCTACTTACAAGGTTAAGGTTCCACCGTTCAATCAGTCCAGTGACGATATTACATTCTGGCTGGATAGATTTGAACGTTCTTGTCGTACACATAATGTGGATAAATCACAATACGCTAATCAATTAGCAGAAAACTTGAAAGGTGAATCTTTGACTAGATTATGCCTTGTAGGAGAAGCAGATAAGGATAATTATGATGTCATTAGGGCGGCTTTGATAAAGAAATACCAGCTAAGTGAGGAAGGCTATCGCCTTTTATTTAAGACGATGGTGCCTGAGACAGGTGTAGAATTCTCAGAATTCACTGCAAAGGCACGTCTCACAGTTGATCGTTGGATTGAGCTTTCCAAAACAGAAAAAACGTATGAAGGACTTATGGATTTGTTGCTCAGAGATAAGATTATGTCATGTGTTAACAAACCATTCCTGGAATTTATACATGAGCGTAAACCCAAATCTCTAAAGGAAATGGAAGAATATTGTTCCCAATATGTCACTGCACACCCCGACGTGACTTTTGGCAACACTAAGATTAAGGAGAGTATGCCAGTTGCTTCAGCAACACCATACAATCCCAATCATTCACACAGATTTCAGGGACCTCAAAACAGATTTGATAAAAAAGGTAACCATAATAGTTATCAAAACCAAGGTAACCAATCATTTCAGGGTTCTTCTTCAAAGAACTGGAGACGAGCTGATAGCTCTCGACACAGGGGTGGTCATAATTATAGGAATTTCCGTAGAGGAAGTAATTATAGAAACTATCTGGGTTATCCGTCTTGGAGTCAACAAGATCATAATTACAGAGATACTCATTATAATGAATATGATAATGGTAACCAAGGGAACTATGACTCAAACCCAAATAGGGTTACAATAGAGGTAACAATAACTACAGAGGTGATAATAACCGAGGTAGATCTCAAAACAAAAGACATAAACCACATTTTCAGGCAAACTCTGCACAACAAGAGTCCCATGAAGCCTATAAACAGAGTAAAGATAATAATGATGCTAGTAATATGGCATGTGCCGCTTTTGATTTTGGGAGAGCATCTCAGTGCCCCCAATGCAAAACATTATTTGAGCCAACCACAGTGTCTACTTTAAGCTGTGGCCATCCTCTTCCTGCTCTTCCTGCATCAGTCGCGCATGATGGAAGAGGTTCTCTTGTCTTACATAAGGGTTTAGTAAATAACAATCCAGTCTCTGTGCTATTTGATTCTGGATGCACCACAATTGGTGTTAGGCAGTCACTCGTAGATCCTTCCCGTGCCACTGGACAAGTAGTCAAAAGTGTAACATTTGGCGGCACATTAGAGAAATACTCTACTGCTATCATTAGGATTGCTACTCCTTTCTTTACAAGAGATGTACACGCATGTCTTCTTCCGAATCCGATCGCTGACCTCATCATCGGTCGCATTCATGGAGTCAAAGAATGCACTCCGCAACAAATTTCCGCGTGGGAAAGGCAAAACATGCAGATTGCTAACGCTGTAGTCACTAGAGCTGAGGCTCTTAATATGCCTCAAACTTCATCTACTGAAGATAATGAAGTGCATAACCAAGATGATCCCTTGGTAATTTCTCGTGACTCGTTTATAAAACAGCAAGAAGATGATCCCACTCTGAAGAAATTCTTCATTCTTGCAACTAAAGGTGATCCGAATAAAGACACAAGTCGTAAATCGTGGATTACAAAGAAGAATGGCGTACTTGTACGTATGGTTCAAGACTCCATTACGTCAAGTCATTCTCAAATCCTGGTTCCCAAGAATTTGAGAGTTAAAATTTTGCAGCACGCTCACGACTCTCAGTGTGCTGGACACATGGGTTTTTCCCGTACTAAGTCAAGAGTCCTTGCGGCTTTCTTTTGGCCATTGGTAAACAAGGACATACGGATTTATTGTCGATCTTGTAAAGTATGTCAGGAAGTTAAATCCAAAGGTCCACGGCATGCTGCACCCATTCAGGCGGCGGACATTCCTATTCGGCCGTTTCAAAAAATGGCCATAGACATTATTGGTCCATTTAAGATCAAGTCTGCCAGAGGACATCAGTTTATCTTGACGTGTGTTGATATGTGCACACGTTGGCCAGAGGCTATTCCTCTGAAGAGCATTACTACTGCTGATATTGCAGATGCTCTTTGGCTTATATTTTCTCGTCTGGGGTTCCCCGGAGAGATATTGTCAGACCATGGCACCCAACTAATATCAGATACCATGTCTCAAGTAATGTCTACTCTGCAGATAGATAGATCTTTAAGTAGTATCTACCATCCAATGTCTAATGGTATGGTCGAACGCCTTAATAGAACACTTAAAAACTTACTAGGGAAGATAACTGAGGATCATCCTCAAGACTGGGACAGAGTTTTACCTGCGGCCCTCTTCGCTTACAGAGAGGTACCCAATGAACATACAGGATTTTCTCCCTTTGAACTCGTCTTTGGCGCGCGTCCGCGTGGCCCTATGTCGCTGCTTCATGATCTCATAACAGCTGACAATATTGACGATGACACAAAGTCATCCTACGAATATGTCATCGCGTTGAGACAAAAGATTATCGAAGCATGCAAATTAGCAACTTCTTCTTCTGAATTTGCGAAACAGAAGGCAAGGCAATTTGCCAATAAGAAGAGATGCTTACGACAACTTTGTCCTGGTGACAAAGCATTTGTATTACTACCTTGTAGGGAAAACAGACTACTTATTTCTTGGAAAGGTCCGTACGATATAATATCGAAAATTTCCGATGTCGACTATATTGTCGATATTGATGGGAAGCATAAAACCTTCCACATCAATATGCTTACTGAATTCCATGAACGTCCGGATTATTTGCAACCCATTTTCCAAGCAACGGACAATTCTCCAGTACAACATGGTCATTACTCATCACTGTCCGTGATACAGGATGAGGAAACAAGTTTTTCAGATGTAAATCTTCCTCTTCCAATGATCCCACTCCATTCTAGTGAATCATGGAAGAACGTTACTGTCTCTCCTGATTTGTCTCTAGGAGAACAGCGACAAGTTTCAACTATGTTGCAAACATTTCAGGATGTACTCACTGACATCCCTGGACAAACGCATGTCATTGAACATGACATTGTTCTAACTGACCATACTCCTATTAGGGTTAGACCTTATCCTATACCTATACATTTTCAAGCACAGGTTGAGAAAGAGTTGGATGAGATGATAGATTTGAAAATAATCGAACCATCCACCTCTGCATATTCTTCGCCGATGGTTATTGTTCGTAAAAAAGACAATAACATACGTCTTTGCGTTGACTATCGAAAATTGAATCAAGTAACGAAGTTCGATGCCGAACCTATGCCTTTACTGGAAGAGCTACTTACTCGACTCTCCAAATCTCATTTTTTCACTAAAATTGATTTGTCTAAAGGATATTGGCAAGTTCCTTTATCTGAACGCGCCAAACCTCTCACGGCTTTTTCAACACCTAGAGGTTTGTTCCAATGGAATTTTATGCCTTTCGGTCTTATGAACGCACCAGCTACATTCGTGCGCATGATGCGCCGAATCCTATCTTATCGGTCAGATGTCATTGCATATCTAGACGACATCTGTCTTTTCAGCGATACTTGGGAAGATCACTATTCAGGGTTAGATGAATTGCTGTCTACTTTGCGCGAGCACAACCTGACAGCGAAACCCTCTAAAGCCTATATTGGTTTTAGCGAAATTTCTTTCCTAGGCCACCGAGTTGGTCATGGTTTCCTAAAGACAGAGGACCATAATACTAGTAAGATACTTAACATCTCGATCCCTAAGACTAAAAAACAGGTGAGAAGTCTGTTAGGTCTTATTCAATTTTATGGCAGATTCATTCAGAATCTATCCTCTATCATGGCACCTCTTTCGACACTTCTAAAGAAAGGTTCGCCTAATATGGTCCACTGGTCTCAGGAATGCCAATGCTCTCTGGATAAGATTAAAACATTGTTTTCAACACCACCTATTTTAGTGCTACCTACTAAAGATAAGACATTCGTTCTTCGTAGTGACGCTTCATCCACTGGGATTGGAGCGGCACTAATGCAAGAGTACTCTGGAACTCTGCATCCTGTAATGTATATTTCCAGAAAACTTAATGCGGCAGAAAGGAATTATTCGGTTTTAGACCGTGAGCTATTAGCTATGGTTTGGTCGATCCTCAAACTACAGAGATTCCTTCTAGGCGCACATTTCATAGTAGAAACCGACCAAAAAAGCTCTTACTGCTATACAGAGTAAGAATTTGAAGAGCTCGAGGTCTACTCGATATGCAATTGCTCTTCAACCTTTTCATTTCTCTGTGCGAGCTATTCGTGGATCAGATAATGTGATGGCAGACATTCTGTCAAGATGCCCACATGATTCCACATAACTATTAGGGCTTAGAATTCTTGATATGTCTAGTTCTATAGTAGTTCCTTTTCTATATCATAATAGATACACATTTGTAATTTAATAATATAATGATTGTATCACTACATAGCGGTTCATTGATGTTTATTCACCGCTGTGCTTTGATGATTTTTCTTCATAAATCATAAATGTAAGATATCTAATACGAAACTATGGTATGAATTTTTTAGGCATCGTGTAATTGCCAGAATTGTATTATACTTTGATGACACCTTCCTGGAAAAATATACTTGTAGAGAAATAATTTCTCTCAGTTTATGAGACACATTCTCACCAGTCGCTCCATATGTCGACTTAGCCTCATATTAGGCGTTATATTTATTCCTGATATTTTCATCTACGCATTATTCATGCGTTGTGAGCCTATTGTACGTTGCTCCTAGATGTATTTCCAAAAAAAAAAATGATCCATTTTTTTTCCCGGGAGGTGTGGTAAGACTGTTACGTGCAGTCTTTGATATCTTACAATATTATACATTGGTATACTTGTTATGTTCGCAAATATTTTGTAAACAAAATAGATACTTTTTAGTGCTTAAGGAAAAGTCATTATTGAGTTACTTCCCTTGAAAGTTGTGTCGTCTCTTTCGATCGAACTCCGCGGATGAATCCAGTTTTACTGCGATTTATTCTTTGTTTGGGTAGTAATAGATTGTTCTTGCTTCAGAATATCTATGGCCTGAATTTATGTGTATTGTTTGGCTGAGTAGGACGAGTCTGTCTTATATCTGTATATCTTTACATATCTAAGTCGAACTATATGTTCTTTTGTCTCTAGAGAGGTCAAAGGCTGTTCGGCGGATGTGTCTCTAGAGAGAGGTGTTTTGGCTTCGCCCTGATCATGGGGGCTGTGTTTTGCTATGTCGGCTTGTCGCCGGGAAAAAAGTGATCTCTATATTTATGGGGAAAGTGATAGTCGTCTAGACCTATCGTGTATGCTTTACCCCAGTGTTTATTCTTATTGCCAAGGAATGGCAGAATCATATTTCTGATACGCAGGTAATAAAAGATACTCTTTTGAACTCTCGTACGAAGCCACCGTTTTTCGATAGGTATGACTTGTACATCTGAGAGGATGCATTTAACTAGATGGAAAACGACTCTGATTCCTAGCAGCACTATATCCTGTAGAATGCAGTCAATTGTATCATGATAGAATCTACAGAGCAATGAAACATTTAATGAATGACTAACTTTAAGACAGATTCATTATCTGTATCCAAACGTGAGTGACAGCTCACGAGAGAAGCCATCTTGTAAAAACATTTAGTGACTTTCAAGAAGAGAAAAGGGATGCCCGTATTATCGCTTGATTAGTCCAGAGATCACTGCTACACATGAGAACCCATTGCTAGCGGTTCAATTTGATTATATGGAAAAAATCTGTGCTGGACATTATGTTAAGGAATCTTCACTAGACGAGATTAGGTCTAGAAGTCATCTTGGATATTGTTTATAATCTGACGTGCTTTGTCAGTAAACTCAGATGATATATATATGGGCAATACTGAGTGCTTGGCTATTGACAGTCCATTATACTATTATTCTACATGAGTGCCCATGTAACATTGCAAGACCATTTATCCACTGTACCATGATGTATTATGCCAACCTGTGATTTGTCACTATCTGTGCTGTCGAGTGTGTACGTCCAATTAAACTGTAGTAAAGGTACACAGTCGTTGGTGTCGATGACTTCCAGCCATACATGAGTGTGAGAAAAGAACATTTGTCAACACCACGAACTCTTCCTATCATTCGCATATTACACACTCAATCTATGTCTACACACCACTGCGTAGGTCAAGTTGACATTCCATACTCAAACCACGAGCAACACAACAACACAGTATTTAACTCTGGTGATGTTCGAGTGAGCTTCAGATTTTTCAGCATGTCTCTTGCTCAGGGCAAGGGTCTTGTATTAAAAGAGTTTATCAACTGATGATGACGTCTGTCTCCCAAAGAAAGATCTTATCAAATAGCCTCTGGCCAACGAGTGCACATGTCAACGCAAGTAAGGATAAATTGATGTCCTCTGGCTGACTTAATCTTAAACGGGCCAATAATGTCTATTGCCATTTTCTGAAACGGCCGAATAGGAATATCTGCGGCCTGAATAGGTGCAGCATGTCTTGGACCTCTAGACTTGACCTCTTAGCAAATTTTGCAAGACCGGCAATAAATTCGTATGTCTTTGTTCACGAATGGCCAAAAGAAAGACGCAAGGACTCTAGTCTTAGTTCTGGAAAAACCCATATGTCCAGCACACTGAGAATCGTGTGCATGTTGAAGAATTAAGGCTCTCATACACTTAGGCACAAGAATTTGCGAATGCATTGCCTTGTCCGAGTGTTGTACCATTCGTACCAATATACCATTCTTCATAGTGATATACGATCTGTGATTCGTATTCTGATTAGGATCACCTTTCTTTGCGAGAAGAAAGAATTTCTTCAAAGAAGGATCCTCTTCTTGTCGTTTAACAAACGTGTCATGCGAAATCTCCAAGTGATCATCTTGGCTATCAACTCCATTACTACCATCAGATGAAGTTGGAGGGATAAGAGCTTGGGTTCTTGTTACCACTGCATTGACCGCTTGGATATTTTGTTCCTCCCAAATAGAAATTTGTTGCGGGGTGCATTCCTTAACCCCATGAATACGACCAATTATAAGATCCGAAATAGGATTAGGAAGAAGACAGGCGTGGACATCTCCTGTAAAGAAAGGAGTGTCAATGCTAATGATAGCAGTAGGATATTTTTCCATGGTACCACCAAACGTAACACATTTGACCACCTTTCCCGAGTAACAGCGAGGCTCTATCAGAGACTGCCTAACCCCGACAGTAGTGCAACCAGAATCAAAAAGCACTGAGATTAGCCTATCATTCACTAGACCTTTATGCAAGATGAGAGATCCTCTCCCATCATGCGCAACTGTAGCAGGAAGAGCGGGAAGAGGGTGACCACAAATTAAGGTAGATACAGACGATGGCTCGAACAATGTTGAGCATTGGGGGCATTCAGTTGCTCTCCCAAAATCGAAAGCACAACCAGTGATAGCATTAGAGTTCCCACTATCATTTACTTGATTACAGGCTCCATTAAATTCTTGTGCAGAGTTTGCCTGTTGGAAAGCTTTCCTTTTGTTATATCTAGGTCTACCGCGATTATCATTTCCCCTGTAATTGTTATCATATTGTCTATTGTAATTATCATTCCGGTTTGAATCCCGGTTTGTATATTCACCATCGTCATATTCTTGACGTCGAGAATGGTTATCCCGAGCAGAAAAGCTTGGGTAGTTTTTATTGTGATAACTTTTGCGAAAGTGTCTAAAATTATTACCACCAAAATTACGAAAACTACCATCTCGTCTCCAGTTCTTAGAAGAAGAACCATCATATGTTGGATTACTCTGCTTATGAGTGTAATTCTGATTACTTTTCCTATTCCAGTTTTGTTGGGCACCCTGAAATTTCTTATTGAAATTAAGGCCATCTGGTGCTGCCGAAGCAACTGGCAACACCTTCTTTCACTTTAGAATTGCTAACTGTAGCATGGGGATGTGCTGTGGCATACTGACAACAGTATTCCTCCATTTCTTTTAAGTTTTTAGGCTTACGCTCATGAAGGAATGCAAGAAAAGAATCATTAACAGATGACAAAACCTTATCTCGCAATAATAAGTCCATTAGACCTTCATATGTTTTCTCAATCTGAGACAACTCAACCCATCGTGTAATGTACGACGTATCTTTGTAACAAAATCAGAGAAATCTACTCCATTTTCTGGCAACATTGTCCTAAAACGAAGACGATAGTCTTCTTGTTTTAGTTGGTATTTTTTTAGCAATGCTGCTCTGACAACATCATAATTAGTTCTATTATGCTCTTCTATTGTCATAAGAGTAGTCACAGTTTCACCTGTAAAAAATTCCATCAGTTGTTCAACATAGTTTTCCTTTTTTATGTTATTCGTATCGCACAAAAATTGTAATCTATCTAGATAATCTGCTACGTCGTCCTTTAAAGGATTGAAATGAGGCAATTTGATCTTACTAGACCTCTCCTTTGTTGTATCCGAAGTTACTTGATGAGCACCCATATTTGTTACTTTCAATTTCTCTATTTCCAAAGTTGCGAGTTTTTCCTCATGTTCCATTTTATGTTTCTCTTTCCTTTCCTCGGCTTCCCTATCCAATCTTCTATTCTCCGCCTCTGCTTGAAGTTTTCTTTCTTCTGCTTGAAGTTTTCTTTCCTCTGCAGCAGCTTGAAGTTTTCTTTCCTCTGCAGCAGCTTGAAGTTTTCTTTCTTCTGCAGCAGCTTGAAGTTTTCTTTCTTCTGCTTGAAGTTTTCTTTCTTCAGCAGCAGCTTCATTTTTTTGTTTTTTCCATTTCCATCTGGAATTTTCTTTCATCAGCTTGCATGTGCAACCTTAAATTCTCAGCATCTATCTTCTTTTGTTCAGCTTGCATCTGCAATCTTAAATTCTCAGCATCTATCTTCTTTTGCTCAGCTTCCGCTTTCAATTTATTTTCCTCTTTTTGTCTCTTTTCTTCTGACTTTAATGCTATGGCGTATTGAGCGGTTGCAAATTCTTCTAACTTGTCACCTGTCTTCCCAAGGACTTTCCCTTGTTCAATGAAGAAGTCTAGTGTAGACATTCTATCTAATGAGATCAGTAACCTGAAAAATTAATTAAATTAATTACCTTATCCCACTTTAATGGGAGACAAGTCTTCAATGTTAGACTTGTATACTCAGTTCAGTTTATTTCACTCTCTTTGAGAGTCAAGTCTTAATCAAAGACCTTGTATGGTTACCTTATTTCTTTATAATAATTTTCTATCAATACTCCCAATATGAATAGTGTATCATATTAATAACGACAATAATAATACATGACCAAGTATATGAATGAAGACTGTGTATGACAATAATAAATACAAAGACAAGGATACAGAACAACAACCGAAAACGTTCGCAGACGTCAAATAAACAATACAGCGAAACTAAGGAAAATGTTACAAAAATGTGTAAAGATGACCGCGAAAAGTAAACAAGACAAACAGCAACACTGTTATAAACAAAAAGGTGTAAAGAACTAAACGGAAGGAAGGAGAGAAGAACAGATACAAACAAAACAAATCGAAAATCAAAGAATGAAAAAATAACGAAAATAACACTAACTCATGTCGTCACAGCTAAACGTAAATAGCAACAATTGTCGCTAGCAAATTCCAATTAAGGAAATTTGCAGTCCCTACAGAAAACGCCCTCAATAGATAACCTCTATTACGTGGTATTTATCTAAAGGAGTCACCTTACCCAACCGGCCCGCTGAAAACAACAGAAAAAATACACCACAATATTACAAATAACATTGCATATAATAGAATGTGTTGCAAACAAATTTTAGTTACAAAATACAATATAGTAACTCTCTTGTTCTTTGTCAACACTGTCGTATAATGTTAAGCGCGCAATGATTGTTCGATCCACAATAACATGTAGTGGTCTCCAGGAACATAATGTCACTATGACCTTCTCGATGAATAGTTGAGACTTGACCAAAAGTTCGTAGACGGTACTGTTTACAAAAAAATTTGACCTCGAACTATGTGACTTGAATGTACAGATGTTGAAAAGTCTGTTGTCTGAAAACGGTAAAAAACCAGCGGTACTGTTTACAAAAGGGATCTTGACTTGTGTGCAGCTGTAACGTGTAAACAACCAGCGGTACTGTTTACAAAACGAATCGACTTGTGTGCAGCTGTGGTCCACGTAGCAATATTGCCTAGATGCCTACACTGTTTATGTGGGTCAACAGTCAATGACCTAATTCTGCCGTCCTGTGTAGCCAAAACTTGGAAATGTATAGTACTACCGATGTGTGTTATTTATCGCTGTCAACCTTGATCGTTCCAATCTGTAGCATCAACCAAAACTGAAGCAGTAAAGCCCACGGACTTGGCCTACCAGAAATGTTACTTGATTTTTCTTGCTCCTTAGCTGGTTTGTTTCTAGTGTTGCAGATGTTGATGAAGAGACATGGGTGTGCCGAGACGCGAATGTGTTTAGGCTCATATGTAGTGTACAAACACCCAGTCACACTCGTACTACAGTCAATGATGGTTGGAACTACTTGTGATAGTTCATACATTTATTAACAGGACTAACATGTAGAATCACACAGGAACAGTCAATGTAAACAAGTTCATGTACATCACGTCAATGGAAATCGCTTGGTACATATCAGTCATTCTGGCTGCTGAACATTCATATATGTATGCATGTCAATAGTGTTATGTTCTTTTCATGTACTGTTCATAATGCCGCTTTTGGTATCTCTGACTGAACGCGTCAGATACCTTCATAACTCCGTCATACAAAAGACGAGCCCTTCACTCAAGTAATCCTATTACTAGGGCCGTCGTACACCTTGGCATAACACGCCAATCATGTCGGTACATGCCGTAGAATAGTTGCCATTACACAGACCTGACGATGACGTCAGCTGTGCATTCTTCATTAAGCAGGTTGCATGAATTATGCTTTAATGCTTGTGTAGATATACCGCCAACCTGCAGTTTTCCACCATATATAACTTCATCACTGGACTTCTGATCATATAAGACAAATAGTCTTGAATAGCTACCTTGAGCGCAAATATAAGTTCTGCTTTACAGGAATCGTGAACTGTTCTCACAGCTAGGTAAGCCTTTACCAAATTCTGTCACCGAATACATAATAATGGCAAAGTCGGTGTTACCTTGAAACGAATCCTCAGAACACAATAATAACACTGTCGTCCTTCCTGACGCACAGAGAACCAATGGAGAAAACTGACAACGCAGTCACTTCGAAGATTTTCCTCCCTTAAAATACAATGGACATACATCGTCCCACCAGAAGCCAGATAGCAACTCAACAAGACGGAAGTCTAATTTCGCGCTCTCCACTGCGCATCGCATATAGCCCAGAACTGTATTACCTTTGACCCAAAAGGTCAAACACAATGAATGAACAAACAAGGGAGATAACCCCTAATCAACCTGACACGGCAAAGTCAAGACATAGTTACTAAACTTTGACCAGGGTGAAAAACCTACAACCAATAGATCGATGTTTGAAACTCCATCAAAAATGACCGCAACACATGTATCTTAGTGTTCAAGTGCAGAACCGCCTGTTTTCAATTTATTTGCATTCTGACCTCATGTGACAAAATCTCATAAAAAATTGAGATATAGGTATCACAAGAATCATCTATCAAAGACATTCTGTGATGATAGAAAAAGAATAATCAGAAAATGTAATGGAAGGTTATGTGCAAATAAGGACAGTATACCCACACTTTTGAGAAAAATTGGTTTAATGGCAGTCAAAGCCATACCGATCTTTTTTTATGGGTCAGTGTTTTCAAATTGATTTCAAATATATCCAAGATAATTTCCTACAAACATAACCTAACCCATCTGATATCAGTTACTCTCTTCTTCTTCTTCTTCTTCTTTGATGTCGGCTGTCAAAGCAGCCAGTGATCATCACACTTAGTGACGTCTTGTAGGGCAGCAACAAACTGCTTCCACTTTCTGCGGTCGGCGGCCATCCTTCTTGCAGTGCACCAGCTCTGGTTCATTCTCTGCATCTCGGCCTCCATTGTTCTCCGCCAAGGTATTTTTGGTTGGCCTCTCTTTTGCTTTACTTCAGGTGTCCATAGCATAGCTGTTCTTGTGATGGCATCAGTGTCTCTTCTGAGGACGTGGCCAACCCAACTCCAGCGTCTGCCAGCTATGATGGTGTGTATGTCATTTGTTTGCTCCGAGTAAGCATTTCTTGTTTGGTGATGGTATTCAGAGACAAGACAGTGAATCTCAAGTTTCATAAAATGTAAACATCTCAAATATGGATGTGTTTAACCAAATCAAAGTTTTTTCCCCTCAAAATCACATATGGTGACAAAGTGCCAATTTTAGCAGAACTTGTACCGATTTTGGAAATGTTGTATTAGTATTTTTCATTGTATATCATCATAATCTGGCACTTTTTTCTCTTACAGTGCTGCTCTTGTTGATAAATCTTGTTGTGTTGTTGGTTATTGTTTCCAGACTGGGTATCTCAAAATGTATAAGTTATTGTATTTGTGGTAGTGCACTGGCTTCCTAGCTCAGTGGTCTATGGTTCGATCCCCAGATGATGTGGGGATTCTTTTAGGCCGCAAGCGGCTCCTGGGTTGACCCAGCCCCAATTGGGTACCAGAGCAACTTCTGGGAAGGTTAAGGCGACCGGCGTGATGCTGACCACATCACCCCTAGTGTGCCGATGGTCACGAAAATATGGGCCTAACACCATATTCCCAATATGCCTCAATGGGCGTGTAACGGGATCCTTTACCTTTATACTTGGCCTCTGTGTCTGGCTTTCGCAACACAGTTTGTATGAATATTCTAATAAATGTAGATTTTTTTGCTGTTACAGAAACAGAAAGGCTGACTAATAGTATCCATTGGTCTTCTTCTTTGATCCTTAGCCACCGACCATCAAAGCAGTCAGTGGCCATCACACCTGATGGCGTCTTGTAGGGCAACAACAAATTGATTCCACTTTGCTCGGACATCGTTCGTGCAGTGCCCCAACTCTGGTTCATTCTTTGCATCTCAGCCTCCATAGTCCTCCGCCAAGTTGTTTTTGGTCGGCCTCTCTTTCGCTTTCCTTCGGGAGTCCATAGCATAGCTGTTCTTAAAATGGTAGCAGGGTCCCTTCTGAGGTCGTGGCCAACCCAACTGCAGCGTCTGCCAGCTATGATGGTGTGCATGTCCTCCTGGTTACTCCGAATAAGTAGTTCTTGGTTGCTGATGGTATTCTGCCAAAAGATTCAGAGAATTTTCCTTAGGCAGATTGTGTGGAAGGAATACAGTTTCAACATTTCCTTCTCTGTTACTATCTAGCACTTCGCACCATAGAGAAGCACATAAAGTACACAGCTCTCATACAGTCTTAATTTGGTGTTTGTGCTGTACTGGGAAGACCTCCACACGTTGATGAGACCAGCAAAGACTGTTCTCGATTTATTCATCCTGTTGTTAATTTCCTTAGATGTTTCGCATTCTGGTGTTACTAGGCATCATAGGTAAGTAAATGTGTCTGTTCTAACTTCTGGTTCCTTATTATGATTGGCTCAGGGTTGCCAACATTGCGTGTCATGACCTCTGTCTTCTTCAGATTGATGTTCAGACCAACCTGTTGGCTATGCTTATTCAGTCTATTGGTTTTTTTCTTGGATGTTTTGATGTGAATGTAGGAGTAGTGCAGTTTTATCTGCATATTCCAGGTCTTCAAGTGTAGAAAACGTTGTCCATCTAATACCTCTTGGACTGACCTCTGTTGTCTGACGCATCACCCAGTCAATGGCTGTCAAAAATAATGTTGTTGATCTGAGCACTGCTCTGTGATGTTCCTAAGGGTGATGATAGGAAACTCTTTACAGAGCGATACAACAGGAAGCAATCTGATCATCAGAAGCAGTCCCCCTGTTAGACAAGTGTTTCAGCCCAGTATACTCCTTTACACTCTAAGGGGGGCGGGCCCACTTGGGTCATGACTCCAAAGCGTCTCAGCCTCCTGTTGTCTTGTATCGAAAATGAACCCATTTCACATATGGTAGCAACTTTAAAATCCACAACTCCGCCAGCCGTGGAGGCAATTGTGAAAGTAACAAAGAGAAGACAAATTATTCCATTCGTTCCGTCGCACATCACAACTAAGGACACACACTGAGACACCTGCGCGCAGCCGACGAGTCTAGCCACTGCGCGCTAGCCACTGAAATTCTGTGCCTGACACCCGTTATAATATACGTCACCTGTTGCCCCTCAGTCACAGCCCTTTCACTAGTGCACCAAAAAACTCAGCGTATTGTGGACTTAGAAAAATTTTGGTGTTTTCTGTACCGCAGCGTTTATTGTCACGATTTCCATTACCCATTGCAGTTGCTCCACAGCCAGCCTGATGCCTTTTCGGCAGTTTCACTAAGCCTCTTCAGTGCCCTTGCTCTCGACTGTCCCCTCAGCCCCAACACTTTCAATAAATCATACACTGATGCAGCCACAAGCCCTCTTGCGCCCACTTCAACAGCCATGACCCTTGCAGTGAACCCATCGTGTCTCAAATTCGCGGCCAGATCACTATACTTGGCCGCTTTGAACGAATGTTGCTCGTCTAATCTGGGTTCAAATGGCACGGTCAGTTCAATCAGTATGACCTGAAGCGTTGCTGAAGAATGAAGCACTATATCCGGCTGTCTCCGCGGTTTTCTGATACTCTCTGGATATGCCCCTCGTCCAGGTAGGTCTACCGCCATCTCCCAGTCGTTTGCACAGTCAAGAAGAGATGGTAAACTGCTACCAGGTGTACTCGGTTTGGGGTGTGCTGTCTTTCCTGCCCTCAGAAAGTATGTATTTGCGGTGCTCGGCCTGGGTTTGCTATTCGCCTTCATCCTTGCCAGATCTATTGTCGAGGCAAGCTCATTTAGCACTTTGTTATGGCGCCAAGTGTATTGCCCTTGCCCTAATGACACTTTACACACTGAGAGCACGTGTTCAAGTGTTTACCTCCCCTGGCACAGGGGTCACTGCTCATCATCCGACTTTCCCCATTTCACAAGGGTGGTTGCCGACGGCAGCAGGTCATACATTGATCTAACAACGAAGCTGAGCCTAAGAGGTGCCATATGCCATTTATCATTCAATGTCAAGGACCTCTGCAGGGCTCCTTCCCATGTAGTCCATTGGCCTTGTTGGACCTGCTGCACTGCTTTTTGCAACCTCTTATCATTCTCAGCTCCTCGTATCTCCTCAACTACCATGTCTCTGCGCTCCCTGCTTGACGTTTTGGACCACCAGCGGATGTCTCCATGACCAAATCCCCGTCTATTCGTTTGTGTGTATCCGATTACCTCCCTCAGTTTGAGTGACTCTTGGGCAGCATGAACAGCTTCTTCCACTTTCCACTTCCTTCCCGTTTTCAGTGTGGGCTGAATGGACTTAACCACGTCATCAGCTGACCCACGTAGCATCATTGCAAGCCTCGCCTTTCCAACTTTGTACTCTTCAACAACTGACTTGAAGGGAAGCAGAAGTTTTGACTTTTTGCAGTACAGTGCTACATCTGACAGACCTGGTGGTACCCCTAGCCATTTTCTCGTGAACTTGTTGACCTTCTGCTCTATAGCTTCCACTGTACTTGTGCTATTTCATATATAAGCAGTGGCCACAGCAACTTCGGTATCAACATGAACTGGAGGCACCACAGTTTGAACTTTCCCAGGAGTCTGCTTTGGTCTATGATCTGTAGTCCTCTGTCTGCCATTTCTATTGTCTGTTGCACTGCCTTCGAGTCTTTTAATGAGGCATCGTACACCCTGCCAAGACTTTTAACAGGTTCCTCAATGACAGTAGGGATTCTTTGGTTGGAAACCATGAATATGACCTCTGCTATCTTTCCTTTCCTGACTGATAGGCTTCTCGATTTCTTGGGTTTGAAGCTCATTCTGCACCAGCTGACTAGTTCATCCAGGCGTGCTAACATCCTCTGGGCCTGATGTTCATCCGATGTCAGAATTGTTGTGTCATCCATGAATGCTTTGAGCGGTAGCATGTGACACATTCCACCGAGCTTTGGACCTATAGCCATTCCTTCAGCCGCATTGAGGATTACCTGCATAGCCATCATGAATAGTATCGGAGAGATGGTACATCCCATCGTAATTCCAACTTCAAGGCCAATCCACTTCGTTGTGTACTCTCTGGTTGAAAATCTGACAGAAAACCCTACAAAATACAGCTTTAGCATTGCTGCAATCTCTTGTGGAACATGATACATTTCTAGGGCCTGCCACAACATCTGGTGTGGAACTGATCCATAAGCATTCGCTAGATCCAACCAGATTACATGGAGGTTTGTTCTGTCAGACTTTGCCTTTTGGATTGCTTCCCAGATCATTGTGGCATGTTCTAGACATCCTTGTGTACCTGGGATACCTCCTTTCTGAATGGTAGTGTCAATGTACCCATTTGCCAGGAGGTATGTAGTGAGTCTTTTCGCCATCACTGAGAAGAATATCTTTCCTTTCACATTGAGTAGTGACGTTGGCCTGAACTGACTGATGTCTGTGGAATTTTGTTCCTTCGGGATGTAGACTCTGTTCGCCTTTCTCCATTCCTTGCTTACAAGCTGGGTTTTTCACGCATTCTTCAGTAAACGGAGCAGTAATTTGAGCACCTCTGGGCATCTCTTATACACCACATATGGAACACCATTAGGACCTGGAGCTGACTTGCACCGAGCTTTCTGGACAATGCTTTCTACCTCTTGCACCGTTGGGAGCTTGGTGTTAAATTCAGCCCCTGGCTTACTCGGCCATTTAAGGCCTGCCATGCTGCTGAGCGGCTCATCTTTGCAACCATCTGAATATGTCATTCTAAGGTGTTCTTCCAGGTCTTCTTTCCTGATGTTTAGCGTATCCGACCGTGGCTGCTCAAACAGTTCTTTGGCAAACTTGAAGCGCTCCCTAAAGAATCTTTCCCTATCCCTTCGAGTCTTCCTTCTCTTCCTGCACAACCTTTCTGCTCTACAAAGGGCATTATTTTGGCATTTCAGGTGCTCCCAAACGTGTCGTAACCCTTCCTTCTCTGTGGCAACTGCGTTCTTGAACAGTTTTCGGGCATGCTTCTTCTGTTTCCTGATTTCTTCTATTTTAATTTGTCTTCTACTTTTTCGTGGTGGGTTACTTTCCCTTGCCTCCCTCACTCTGAACACTTTGCGACAGTGCAGATATATTATGTCACCGAAGATTTCCAGTTTCTTCTCCAAAGTTATCTGCTTCAGGTTGTTATCCAATTCTTTTGCCAAGGCTTCGTCCAGCTGTTCCCAAAGCCCTTTTGCACTGGCAGGAGGAAACTTGATTTCATCTCTCTTCCCGTCCAAGAAGTGTGTGAGATCATCATCTGGCAGATCAACTTGAATGTACTCAGCACTGTGGATTGACTCCTGGCTGCGTTCTTCTAACGTCTTATCCGTCGAGACAGAGCGCTGTTGATCTCCCCCTGATGACCTCCCACACCCCTTTTTCGTTCCGTGGATTTTCATTCCTCTCTGAGTAGAGAATGAATATAAGATCTGCACATCTTCTGTTCTTTCTAAAACCCGCTTATTCTTTCCGCAGTTTATGGTCAACTGCTTTTGAAATTCACTGGATGATTATCCTGCCTAGTATTTTACTGGGAACTGAGAGGAGAGTAATTCCTCTCCAGTTTTTGAGTATTATTCTTTTACTCCACTCTGTTGGTGTTGTCTCAGTTTCCCAGACTTGTGCTTCTTCTTCTTCGTTCACCCTCAGATGTCAACTTGAATAAGTTCAAAGAAAGCAGTCATCAGCCTGAGGCTGTTGATATCTCCATAGATTTTCTCCAGGAATGGTACTGGTGATGGCCATATGCGTTTTCTCTGTTCCTCATATGTTGGGCACCTTTGAAGCAGATGTTCGGCAGTCATTTTATCGGTGCCACAGTAGTTCCTATCTTTAATTTGTTGAATAGATGGTATCTCAATCTGTTAAGACCTGTGCGAAGTCTGAAGATTACCACATGTTCATTTCTGCTGAGCTGGTAATACGGATAGTTTTTTGTGTGGTCTGGATGCCCTTCTTCCCACTTGTGCCTGTATTTGCGCTTGATAAAACTCTTGGACTCCTCATAGGTTATATTTGTGTCAAGTTGAGGAAGTTTTCCCCCTTCCTTTGCCAATCTGTGAGCCTCTTCATTTCCAGGGATGTTGCAGTGAGAAGGGATCCACTGTGTCACGACTCTTTTGTATTGCTGACATAGTCTGTGAAGTGTTACTCTTTTGTCATCCGGTTCAGCATTACTTTGACTTTTAAGGGTTGTAATCACTGACAGCGCATCTGAGGAGATAGCTACTGGTCTCTCTGAGCTTTCTTCTGTCATTAGAATTTATGATGCAGTTTTTAATGCCTCTGCCTCTGCTCTGAAGTTACTTGAAAATTTCACTGTTGCGACTGCTATCTTTTTTGTGTGCCATTGCTTAAGCTCAAGAAGACTCCTCCACCCCCATCTTCTGTTGTATTAGTTGCTGATCCATCAGTGCATGCATGGATCCAGGTATTGCTTGGGTAATGTTTCTCTATATATTTTGTGGTTAGGACTCTCCTTTCTGTTTCATTTTGGCTGTTCTTTCTCTCAATACCAGGAACGTTTTCTATCATTTCAGGGAAGCACTGTTGTTTCCAAATTGGTAGCTTGTGTGCAGTACATATTGGCGTAGCTGTTGATATTGCGTTTATAGGGTCTGCTCTCATCTTTGTTTTGACTGTCTCTACAAAGTTGCTTCGCTTCAGTCTTCCCCTTCCAAGTCCATTTATTCTCTGATGCATTGGCTTTTCTATCAGCCTTTGACAATTATTCCTTTACTCCACTCTGTTGGTGTTGTCTCAGTTTCCCAGACTTGTGCAAATAGTGGTTCTAATAGTTCTGCTGCTTGTTCAGGGTTTGCCTTGAATAACTTAGCATTTAAGTTATCGTGGCCAGGAGCTTTTCCATTCTTTAACCCTTTGATTGCCGTGATGATTTCTTCCTTTTGTGGAATGTCTGTATTAACATCTAGATCATTTTCAGCCTCAGGAACATTCAACTGTGTCTCTGGTAGCTCCTTGTTCAGAGTTTCTCTGAAATTCTCTGCCCATCTTGTTTCCTGCCCCTGTGCTGTGGTGATGAGATTTCCTTGCTTGTCTCTTACTAACGTTATTTTGTTTGCACCTCGTTTTCCACTGATAGTTTCAGTTATTTTTAAATTGTGCTTTGTTCATTTCTCAGTGCTGTGTCTTCTGACAGAAATGTCCTTTTGTTGGCACAGGTTTTTATCTGTACACATACTGCCTTAATACTTGGATTATTTTTTGTCCTTTAATTCTTTGATTAATCATTTTGATATGTTGACCTGCTTTTCTTGTACTAATCTTCTACTTATTAAAATCAACATCCAAGAAAGACGCTTTCAACAACATGCGTAGAATCGTGCAACATAAACTACGCCAGTTGCGGGACTCATGGCTGAGTAATAAAGCAGATGAGCTCCAAGATTTTGCTGATAGCCATGACAGGAAAAACATTTACCATGCACTCAAATCGGTCTATGGTCCAACATCATCAGGATCATCCACACTCCTTAATGCAGATGGAAATACACTAATCACAGATAAGGAAAACATTCTCCAACGCTGAGTCGAACATTTTAAAAATTTGATATTCTGAACCAGTCATCATCTATTAACGACGAAGCCATCAACCGCCTGCCCCAATTTCCTATAAATGAAGCACTAGATGATATACCACTCTAACAGGACTCGTTAGTGCTTGTTAAATTCTGGAGTCACTAGGTGGCAGATGGCAGGCCTAGTGACGTAGTCTATATTTAGTAAACTACTTCGCTTTATCTTCCAAGTTATTTAGCTGATATCATTACTGGCCATCTCCGCCAGAGATGTAAATTCCAGGATGATATTCCTATCGTTTTCTATACAACTCAAATCCGTTCCGTTCCTTCTTTGATGTAATAGATACTTCGTATAGTGGTAGTTTAAATGTACATGGCATGCGATCAAGGAACTCATAAAGATGGAATCAGATTCATTATGATCCTTCAAAAAAACTTTTAATAACTTAATAAAACAACACGTACAATGAGTTATTCAAATAGTAGAGTTCGCATAGAAGCCTTTACTGGGTCTTTATACTTTAGGTTAACTCATACATGAATTCTATGTCGTGTAACTTCCGTATTCCTCTTTAACTTATTCTTCTCTCCAGTAGACTTCCTTAGTCTTCCCAAACTGCTCCTATTTACTCATATACCATTGCTCCTTATCAGCATTCTTATAACTGCTCCTAGCGACAAAATTCATCTCATGCATAAATAATTGTATGTTCACCATTCTGATACTTACAAGTGAGAGAGCATATTTGAAGTTCTTCTATAAAAGTCTACATTCACTTTTTCTTGATAATCATATATAATTCTGGGCACTTCAAACCTTGTTCAATATGGCTCCTCTATAACATCTCTAGTTTCCTTCATATGTTTACAGCCTCTTGGTTACTTTACACAAATTCGTTATAACCATCCGTTTTCTTGGTACATAGTCGTAAAGTTCTCATAATGAAGTGACAAATCGTGCTTCTACAAGTCTCCTGTAAACAAAATTACTACTCTGTGCAAAATATAATCTCAGTTCAATACTTACACAAAAAATACAGCATAAACGCTGATCTCCTTTCAGAAATACACCTTAACTGTGAACTACAGAATCAAATACTATCTCCCGATAGAATAACACTGGCTAGTGATGGCTGGACATCTAAATATATTTACACAAAATCCCTATCTGTAAAACAACAGAACGTACATCTTGTCCGCACAGCGATCACACCTTCTTCCTGAAGACCAGCTCAGGACTCACTGCCATGACCTCTAGTCATTTCTCGTTGTGTGTTTTTCTCGCCACTCTTCTGATTAGCTACAATTAGCTGACCTTGACGATAATCTTCTACCTGAAAGTCAGTGTGGATTCCGAAAAGAACGTGGAACCAACGATATGGTATTCGCTGCAAGACAGCTACAAGAAAAATGCCAAGATCAACACTGTGACCTGTACACAGCTTTCATCGACTTAACAAAGGTGTTTGACACGGTTAGTGTCTGTGGTAAAGTGGGATGTTATAAATATTTATAGGGGACTTAGTGTACTGACTGAGATCAGCTGTGAAGGTATCTGTATCTAATAGGTGTAGTGTTTTACAGATAACCTTACTTGCTACCACATTATGCCTCAGTCAGAATTATTCTGGAATATTGTGATGACTACGTTAAATGTCTAGGGTATGTATATGAGGAAGTGTAAGTCACAACAACAACAGATAGATAAACAATTTAATTTATTCCACCACACTTGACAACACTGTGACACTCACACACATGTAACATTCTATGAGACTATCTTAAATGAGTCACTGGTAAATTTTCAAATATCAATATGTATTAAGTACTCTCATTAATATATATGTCCTGATTCAACTACAAAGTGAACCAGGAATCACTATCAATTTTAATTACAATTTATATGTACAGAATTTATCAATATGAATCTTGTAGTGACATATTTTATTAATATTATCCTATGTGTGTCAGTTGTGTAGTAGTAATATGAGGTAATACTGGTTTTGTTTTTTCAAGCTATGTTGTTATTTGTCATCATGACTTCAAGTGTTTGTTTATCTTGTAAGTAGTATGGGGAAAAGTTCACAGCTCCTATCAATTTAAACACTGTATTTTCCCTCTGGTTTATTATAAAGTCAGATTTTGAGGGGGAGCATAATGTTGAGCTCCACTGGCCACATAGGCTTATCTTTCGTGATGGCGGCAGGAAAAGACTCCTTTGCTCGATAGCCTCCCTGTGTTCTGGAGACACCTCACTGGTCACTATCTGGACCCAGGAGTATGCTGTCAGCCTCTAGGTTCAGCAAAGCTCAGACCAGGTGCTGCTCAATAACTTTTGGACCACGGTCCCTGAAACAAGAAGGTTGTACCTCCTACTTCATAACTAATTTATAATCTATTTCTAGACTGAACACAATACATAACAAACACTGAGTTCAGAGCGGTAGGCCAACTGTCAGCTTCATCTGAAATAATCTACACCAGTATATTCCTCCCTAATGGTTACTACGCCTCTGCAATTCCAGCATTATTTCTTTCTAGTCGATAAGATAGGTGTCAGTGTACTGTTTGGCAATTCCATGTAGTTTTACTTTCCTCCGACACCTTCTGTTCAGGTTGGAGCACTATATAGGCTTTACCTCATGTTCGCTACTGAACCACACATATATACAGACATAAATTATCAATTTACATTCAATTTTCATTAAAAAGATATTGAATATATCAAGCTTACCACAATTCATGGAATAATACACAGTTACGTTGACTGGCAATGAATATAACACAATTTCGATCTGCCGATGTCCCAGGCTTTTATTTAGAAAAATATGCACTGGTGCTCAACGCACTGGTTCTTTAGTAAGTTTATTTGAAAATGTGGTGGTGACCTGACGCCTCTGATTGACTATATTCGCGGGTCTAACCAATCGTGCCATGTTTACACAGCTTTTCAAAAAAAGTACCCTTCCTTCCGTCTCCCCTGACAACAAAAGATAGTATTTATAGCCCGACTAATCGTGTTTAGCCTTACATTTATTGCGCTCCAATCAAATCGGATTTAACATGGAGACCCATTTCCCGTACAATGGTGGTGTGAAAATCTGCCACTGAGCGATTCTGATTTTGGTGTTGTCTGACATCCCTCACTATTTCTTTTGGCTATAATTTGGTAATTCCTAGACTATTTGCGTAACGTTTAACATATTCCTTGTCAGCAAGTCCTAAGGAACCCAAATATACAAATTTAAAGGAGCTAAGTGGCTGCGTTCAAAATATGCATTTTCTTCTACCTCCTGTTTACTTCGAATACGATGTGGTGTCTGGGTACTGTAATGTTTTCAAACGTAAACCAGTATAATGTCATGTTTCCTAATAAGCGTTTTGTGAGTTTTTAAAAACTAACTCTCGTGTGTGTAGTGTTTTTTATCACTGTCGATTTGAAAAAAGCTAGTGCTTGTGGCCTTACACGCGTGATGGTAGTAATTGTGTATCGCGAGACTGTGGTAGTATTGCCTGCGTTCCGGCTTTCAGCCCCTCCCTTTCTTTCTATCTTTAGTCCATCTGTCTTTCGTTTTTTGGTAACGTAGTGTATAAAATGACATGAATGGAATTTTAAATCTAGGTCAACTTGCGTATCTCAAGGTTTTTCTTAGAAATGCAGCACATGTTTTATCGTAGAAAGCGGGTATTGAAGCAGTAGGCTTTTACTATCAACGTGAAACGTTACAATTTGCAGACGAAGGAGAAAACAAGGGGGATTTCGAGTAGAGTCATTGTGACAGCACTGTTCTTTACCATTCTTCTTTCCTTTTATTGAATTTATGTGTTAGGCTTTACATTTTCCTGATAATTTATATATGTGGATTAGAATTTCTCACGACAAATCCTCCCCACTTAAAACAGACGTTATATGTCAGTCTATAATTCTATATACACATAGAGAAATTTATTATTATTCCTGGGGTTTTGGGTGATTCTCATCACACGGATGGCGGCTTAAAAAATCCGCTCCCAGATTTGTTTTTCCACTTATATACTCTATGCTAAACTCAAATGGCTGCATCAATAATGACCAACGGAGTAATCTAGAATTCTCATGTCTAGCCTGTGCTAGAAACGAC
>JAMPIV010000336.1:0-71488 GCA_024509875.1 Oreohelix idahoensis | reverse complement strand
TTGACATCATTGCCTTATCTTTTCATTGTACATTGTCGGGACCCATTGATATACATGGCATAATTTTGCCTATTTTTTTCTTTAATTACAACATCGGTATTGAGCACTACAGTGTTCATTAAACAATATCACATAATTAACCTCATTCTAATTATGTCCTAGGGTGGGTTTGTAGGACTTACCATAGGTATTGAGTTTTGTATTGTTCATCCAGTATAAAATATCACTATAACTTTTACACAGAAAGTAAGTTTCTGGGTAGGAAACCAAGTCTTCCTTTCCAGGCCTATTTTATAGAAAATAGGGAATTAAATTATAATAACTCAGGAGCGGAAACAAGAGGCGTTTGCTACTGCACAATTAGACAGCTATAATTGCACAGAATTGAAAGACATAAATGAACGTGAATTAACAACGTCTTCAGTTAGAACATGAAGAGAAGAAAAAGTACACAAGATTTGGAGAAGTGACAATTTAGAACCAACAGGAGAAAATTGGCGAGAATTAAGGATGGAGAGCGAAAGAAAGAAGATCTTGCACAAGCTCTTTGCGCTCATGAAAACCTAAAGATTGGACGCTGAGCAAGAAAAATTACGATTTAGCTGCTGCAAACTGCTCAGAAAGCACACTGATTTGGAGATTAGAGAAATTGCGTATTCAGAAAGAATAAAGGATTGTTGCTGGTCGCCCTAAGAAAAAGTGAGCGTTGGATGCTACCAAAACACATCATCAAGTACACCTGGTGACCACAAACCGGATACGATTGCCTAATTTCAACCAACAAATCGACTGGTCGTCGATTAGTTTCTTACAACGTTTTGAGAGCTCAAGGTCAGCGCGTTGAAGATCCCAAGGGTCAATGGAGTGCAACATTTATGCGATTTTTTTAACAGCCGACGCTCTACAGGCTTATTTTGCTCTGGCCACCAGTAGTAGAAAAGACAACGACGTTGACAAGGAGACATTGCCACGTAAACTTCAGCTTACAGAAGCAGATTCCGTGATAAATTTCAATTCTGACTCTGCCTAGCAGGAAAGCTGACTTTGGAGATAATATTATCTCATTAATAAAATTATATTCTAAAAGATTGGATAGAATTATGTGTCCGGAATTGACTAAGACATCCTTCACTGGCTTACTTGATCTAATGTTACGTGACAAGGTGTTGTCGGCATGTAGCACGATCTGTGCCTCATTTTTTCAAGAAAGAAAACACCGAAAGGACCTTGAAGGCAATGGAGATACTTGGGAGACAATATATGACAGCTCACCCAGATAAAGAGGTTCACAAACCAACTATAAAGGACGCACTCCCAGTATGTGTGGCTTCGTCACATGACTTTAGAGATGGTGGTTCATAGACCTCGATCACAGAGTGGTGACAGCAGCAGTAAGGCAAAGTTATAGATCCCAACTACCGAGGAAAAATATAACTTCCCAAGGCAGAGGTCCACCATCTAACTTCCCACGAGGCGAGGACTATGGATATTCAAACCAAGGTCAGTGGCGGCAGAAATTCCCTATTCCGTAATTAGGAAATGCATCACAAAACGGATGGATCAAAAGACCAACACAAGACAATGCATCCTATAATTAATAAAAGGAATAAAACCAGATGTAGAAACACACACAAATGCTAATGAACCTACTCAATTCGAACGGGTTCCGTCTGTATAAGAAATATTATGGAAACAGCACTACTTCACAAGAGGGGACACTCTCCTTGGGCAAATGACAATAGCACTACCATCATGAGGAAGGGTAACTGCATTGGGTAACTGCAAAGAAATTAATGATGAGAAGGGAGCCGCACCATGAGCCAATGGCATGTATTGTTTTAGCTCACTTAATGATGAAAATTGGTTATGGGTGGCAAATCTTTATTCCAACCCCTGGTTCCTACACCCAGATTGGACTGCGGGCCCCCCCACCCCCACCCCCCACCAACCCAACACCCACCCCCCCAGAAAAACCCCCCAAACCCCCAACCCACCCCCACAACCTTCACCAAACACTCTGTATAACAGGCATGTAACCTCCCCTTTCATGATTCTGGCCACCACACCACCCCTGTCGGAGTCCCGTAGATCGCTCATAATTGAATGAAATCTGCCTTCTACTGGTAAAACAGTGAAGTTGCATAACATTTGGTGGGAGTAATAGATGTGTTACCCAGTGCAGAAATAGATATTGCCACACCTTTCTTTACAGGTAAGGTAAGGGCAGTGTGTCCTTGATGAACCAGTATCAGACAATTATCCTTGAGTATATTACCAGGTATTAACGGATTGCTCCCCAGAGGAGATACAATAAATGGGTTGAATCTCTCCCAATGTTGGCTAACGCTGTGGTCACTAGCGCCCAGCATGCCGCTGAATCCAAGGCAGAGCCAGCTATACCATTTTAGTGAGAGAGCATCTCTTCAGAATGTTCATGTATTCCCCCAGTCGTTTCACGACCAACCAGCGCGAAGATGTTGCTTTGGCAACCCATTGTTTAGCTCTAGCAGAGAGCAAACATGTGAAGAAAACAAAAACTTCACGTTATTGGTTTGGAATTTAAGAACTCAGTACTGACTAGATGCTTTGACAACTATGTTTTAGTCAGAGACAGGTAAGTTATTCCAAAGAGTTTCTTAGACCTATTGTATTTGAATACTGCCCATGGGGGACTCGCTTTTAGCTGGTCAAATGGGATTAAGCGTACTCTGTTTACGTGTCACCTCAAATTTTTATTGGCCCTGTGTTAACAGAGATGTAAAGCTATACTGCAGGTCATGTACAACTTGTCCAAAAGGTAGCACGTAGGGGCAAGCACCACGCTGCACCCTTACAAGTCACTGATGTGCCATTACGGCCTATTCACCAAGCTTGCAATTGGACATAGTTGGTCCTATGTCAGTCATGTCAGATAGAGGGATATAGATATATCCTAAACGTGTATAGACTTATGTACACGTTGGCCGGAGGCCATACCAATTGAAGACTATCACTCTCAGCAGCTGTCTCTGATGCTTTATTTGTTTTATTTTTTGTCGCATAGGATTTCCTGATGAAATCTTATCAGATCGTGGTACTCAATTTATGTCTCAATGATGAAAGATATTGAGAACATGTTAGCAATTAAGCATTCGTTCCACAGCCCATACCATCCGGAGCAATGGCGTTTGCGAGCGTTTTCAATGGCTCGTTGAAGCAGATGTTAGGCAAAGTCCCCGAGACATGTCCTCGTGACTGGGACCGAATGTTACCAGCAGTCTTGTTTGCTTACAGAGAAGTGCCCCATGAGAGCACTGGCTTTTCGCCATTTGAGTTGGTATATGGTGCCAACCCTAGAGGTCCTATGCACATACTCAAGGATTTGTTGTTGGGATCAGTGGAGGATGTTACTGTCTGCACCAGCTATGAGAACTGGTCATTGATCTCAGACAACGCCTTGTAGATGCATGTACTTATGCATCAGGTATGATACGTAATGCTTCAAAGAGGTCGAGAGTGCGCTGCAACCAATCTCGAAAATGACGATCGTTCCTTCCAGGAGACCAAGTATGGCTACTTCTTCCACCCAAGGAAAATAAACTGCTAATTTCCTGGCCGGGCCCTTTTACGGTGGTTGAGAAGAAAACTGATGTAGATTATGCCATTGACATAAGGGGCAAAGTTAAAACGTTTCACATTAATATGTTAAAATTGTATGTGGAGCGCCCTGCAGAGTTAGAACCTATCTTAGACAGTATTTCTGATGAACCAGTTCGACAGACTTTGTCAGCTGTTGCGGAATCTGATGATTCTACAGCGAGCGATATATTCTTTTTTAATTTTCCTCTGCTGCCTTTAACATCTCTTCCGAATCTTGGAGAGATGTAACTGTATCAGGTGATTTAGATTCTAGTTATCGAGAACAGGCTCTTTCTGTTTTATAATCTTTCTCTGATGTGCTGACTGAACTTCCAGGTCGCACTGATGTTATCCTCTCATGATATTACATTGACTGATGATCACCCTATCAAACTCAGACCGTATAACTATACCCTTACACTACAGATCTCAGGTGATAGTGAACTTAAGGATATGCTACGCATGCGCATCATTTCTCCTTCTGAATCAACCTATTCTTTTCCCATGGTTCTAGTTAGAAAGAAGGACAAATCTCTTCGCATCTGCATTGATTTTAGACGTCTTAACAGTGTCACTCTCACAGATGCTGAGCCCTATGCCTGTTTTGGAGGATCTCTTATCACAACTATCCCAGGCTACATACTTTAGCAAACTAGATCTATCCAAGGGATATTGGCCGATCCCTTTAACTGATAAAGCCAAACCAAACGGTCTAAGCAAAGCCAAGCTGCATTTATGACTCCATATGGTTTATTTCCAATGGAACTTATATGTGTTTTGGCCTTGTCAATGCTCCCGCGACGTTTGTGCGCATGATGCCGGAGACTCTTAGGAGATAGATCTGATGTCATCACATACATAGACGGACATCTGTTTATTCCATAGTTCTTGGCAAGAACATATCACAGGGATTAAAATCTTATTATTAATGCTACTCAGAAAGCATGGTTTGACAGTTAGACTTCAAAGGTTCAGATTGGTTGTCGAGAAAATTTCATTTCTTGGTCACCTGTTTAGTAACCACATGTTATACCCTGATGAGCAGACTGTCAAACGCATATTAGAATTAGATATTTCTCGGACAAAGAAATAGGTTAGGAGCATGTTAGGACTCATTAACTTCTATCACAAGTTCATTCCGACTTTTCATCTATTTCTTCTGTCCTGTCATCTTTGACTAAAAAGGGAGCTCCTAATAAAATTGTTTGGTCCGATACTTGCAGTGGAGCTTTGAACAAAATTAAAAACTGTATATTTCCAAGGCACCTATTTTGATGTTACCTAATATCATCACTATGCCATTTCTTCTGAGGACTGGATGCTTCTCAGACTGGCATTGGTGGTTGCCTGTTGCAATGGTTCAATGATACTCCACATCCATGCTTGTATGTAAGCAGGAAGTTGCTACCAGCAGAAACTCGGTATTCCACCAGTGAAAGAGAACTATGGCCATCATTTGGTGTATGGGCAAGTTATCACGCTATTTACTTGGCGCACATTTCTACCTCCAGGCGGATCACCGTCCACTAACATCCCTAAATCAAAAAACTCCGAGAAACCGTAGATTACACAGATGGTTCTTGCTTATTCAAGAATATAGATATACGATTATCCCCATCAAGGGATCAGAAAACTTTCTGGCAGACTTATTGTCAAGGAATGTAACTGTAAAGTGAAATTGTTTGTGCCAGATGTTGACATTGTCTGATCTTGTTTTTGTTTTTCAGGTGATATATTATTGAAACATTCATGTTATGACTTTATGTGCATTTTTTGAAAGATTGGATTACATTTTGTCTAAACTGTTTAAATTATATATGTTTTTCATGTCATTTGGTACTTACTTACTTGACTACACTTAGTCGTTCTCTCTACCATGAGGTGTAGAGGTTTGGAAGAGAGAGCGCCAGACTATCCTATCGGCTGTCTTCCTCCTGGCCTGGTTCCATTCTAGTCCTCGATCCTTCAAAGATTGTCTAATGTTGTCCTCCCAGCGGACTGTGGGTCGTCCTCGGGGTCTGGATCCTTGGCTCTTTGTTTCCCATGCTTGTCGTGGTATCCGATCTTCTCCCATTCTGCAGACATGGCCAAACCATCTTAGTTGGGACTGTTCTACTTGGGTCTGTAGGGGGTGCATTTTAGGCCTTGACGTATCGTCTGGTTGCGTACCATGTCTCTTCTTGTTACTTCAACCACCTTCCTCAGATACCTCATTTCTGAGGTTTGGATCTGGCTTTTATGGGTTGTATTCATTGCCCATGACTCGCATCCATATGTCAAGACTGGGACATAGGTGGAGCGGTATACAGCCATCTTCGTTTTCTTACCAACCTCTCTCTTGCTGAGGAATCCTCGATTTATGGCCTGAAAAAAGTCTCCCAGCTGCTGCTTTTCGAGTGGCCAACTCTTCTTTGATGCCTCCCTTTCGGTCTATAATAGCTCCGAGGTATTTAAAGTGGTCAACCTGCTCCAGGACCTGTTCTCCCAGCTTAATCTGATGTCTTCTTTCTTCTCGTGATATCACCATGGATTTTGTTTTAGAGCTGCTTATGACATCCCTCTCTTCTCTAGCTCTTCCTTCCAGACTTGCAGGTTGGATTGGAGATGTGCCTCTGATTTAGCAATCAGGGCAACATCATCAGCAAATGCCAGCTCCGAAATATAGACCTGTCTCATCTTCCAGTACCCCACTGAATACTTTCTTGTTCTCTCCTTACATGCCTTGATGACATCTCCATAAGGAGTATGAAGAGGTAAGGTGATAGGATATCACCTTGTCTGGACACCAGTGGTGGGAAATCTTCTGACATTATGGTTTGTGTCCTCACATAATTTCTGCAAGACTTGTAGAAGCTCTGTATAGCATGAATCAGAGGTGCTGGAATATTCTTCTTGCCAAACAGTCCCAAATTTTTGCTCCAAGGGACCCTGTCAAACGCCTTTTCCAGATCTATGAAACAAAGATGGATCTCACTCTTATACTCAAGGGCCTTTTCACTCAGCTGTCTGAGTGTGAAGATTAAGGGTCTTGAGTACTTCGGTTTGCTCGGAATCCGCACTGGACCCGGGAGTCATCCAATTGTGGCTCAGCTAGGCTACGGCGGGAGTCTCTGCTCTAGGATTGGCTAGAGTAGATTTTTCCAGGGACAATACTGAGAAGGGATATGCCTCTATGGTTTCCACACTGTCGGTTGTCACCCTTTTTGAAAATTGGTGTTATGTGGCGATCTCCCAATCCTTTGGTAATCTTGTTTGCACCATGCTGCCTGTAGGAGTCATTTGGTACTAACAATTACTAACTTTTCATAACTATATTATTCTAAGCAGTATGATTTTTTTTTCTTTTCCTAATAGATTAATAGTTCTTGGCTAACTATCCACTGTTCTCAAGCGAAAACCCTTGGTTTTTCCGCTCGGGAACAGGGGGGCAATGTTGGGAGTAGAAAATGCATTAATTTTAACGCCGAGTTTGGCACTTTGCCACTTCACCCAAATAGCCACTCTATGTCACATGATGAGACTGGCTGGGAAGTTTTGCTAACAAGGCAGGTAAAAAAAACAAGAGAGAGTTAGCGAAGGGGGCATTGAGTGACCAGCCGTTAGGCGGCACAGATGTGTGTTTGGGCGTGTGTGGAAAGCCCTAATGTACATTCCTGTTTTTTACATGGGAGTATTCTAATGTATGGCATATTTAACATTCATAATTGTTCATGCAAATGAGTGACTTTTTATTATTATTATTAATCTGGATTATGTTCTTATTGCCTGACCACATCAATGGGTCTAATGTGAAGTTCGTCGTCATGTGTAATAAAGTTACAAACCGTCACTCAACTATTGTTACTTTCGTTGGAGAAAGAGATGTGTGCACAAAGTAAGTAATACTAAGAATTAAATGTTTATTCGCCAGGCACATACAGAGAGAACCCTGGACATCACATTCCTATCTATATGGGATACAAACAAACAGTCGTGCAAAAGCTAAAGGGCAGGAATAAGCACGGAAAATAATAAAGATTAGCCACACACCCCTCGACAGATGGACTCAAAACATAGGGATAACAGGACATCAGTTTAAACTAAAGAAAAAAAAAAAAAAAAAAAAAAAAAAAAAAAAAAAAAAAAAAAAAAAAAAAAAAAAAAAAAAAAAAAAAAAAAAAAAAAAAAAAAAAAAAAAAAAAAAAAAAAAAAAAAAAAAAAAAAAAAAAAAAAAAAAAAAAAAGAAAGAAACACAAAAAACAATAAAACAAAAACAACAACACAAATTTAACTACCCCCCCCACAAGAATGCCCCCCTCCCCCCCCAACCCCCCCCCCCTCCCACCCACCCCCCCCCCCCCCCCACCCCCCTCACCCACACCCCCCACCCCCTCTCATCCCCCCGACCCCCCCCCCCCCCCGCCCTCCCCTCCCCCCCCACCCCCCACCCCCCCCCCCCCCCCCCCCCCCCCCTAGAAAAAAAAAAAAAAAAAAAAAAAAAAAAAAAAAAAAGAAAAAAAAAAAAAAAACAAAAATTGCAAAAGCTAAGGGCATGGAATACAGCACGACAAAACAATTATCCACACCCCCTCGACAGAATGGACTCAACATAGGGACAGGATAAAGAAAAGAAAGTTTAAAACAAAAAGAATGATCACAATGTTCAACAGAAACAAAAAAATGACAGTTGAAGAAATAAGACAAACGAAGAAGGGACATGAAGGGAAAACAAAAAGTAAGAGCCACTGAAAGCTGTCAGCACAGAAGTAACAAAGAGGGAGAGGCAGCAAAGGGGATAAATATAAAATATGGGATGACAGTAGGGGAAAGAAGGAAATGTGATGACTCTGAAGTAAGGGGAAAAAAGTGTTTGCAAAATGGGAGGAATGGAAAAGTGTAGCACGAGATGAAAGAGGAAAGAAAATTAATGAATACTTACGTCAAAAATTGACAGAAAAAAAAAACAAAAAGGGAGTAGGGAGAGAAATAGAAAACAATAAAGATAAGTCAGACAGAAGCAGAAAGAAATGTCCAAAAAGCAGAGAAGAAGTGAGAAGCAAGTTGTGCAGAAGAAATGAGAAAATATGAGAAGAGACTGTCAAGACAGAACGGAGCCACAGAATAGAGATGAATAAGTGAAGTGTGGAAGAGAGAAATCTGTAGAGCAATGAAGGAGTGAAAGGGGCATTAGTGTTTCCTTTCCTTATGTGTTATAAATGAAGGAGTAAAAGATAAGGGATTACACAAGAAGAAACAAGGGAATTCCACAGTTGACTGAAAGAAGATGAGAGGGAAAACAAGACAAAAATCAGAGGAAGGAGAATTTTCAAGATGACATACGTGAGGATGAGGTCTGAACTCTCGACGCTGAAAGGCACGGATGGTTTTCCAAATATTCTTGAAGCGAGGTGCTTCAGATCCGCCAGTGGCACCACCTTCAACATTATCACTGGAAGATTCATCAGCTGCAGCCACCTCCTCTGTTGCAGCCTTCTCAGCCACCATCGTTTTCATCTAGGTCTTGACCAGGAAGTGGCTTGTCAATGTCAGGGTCAGATTCATTGCTAAGCAACCATTCCATTGCTGTTATCACCGAATGCCTGCATTGAGAGTAAATATTCTTCAATTTTTTTCAAATTTTCAAAAGGCACAACAAATATAGAAAATGGAAAAGAAGAAAAGATAGTACTCTCTGAGGAGATGACAGACAAAGCTAGCTTGAGAAGACAGAACAAGGAACTAAAATCCAAGAATAGGTAGAAAAAACCAATGATTAACATTGAGATCAAATGAATGAGTACAAGTGAGTCACATTCTGACTTCAATAAAATTTTCCATTTTTATACTTTCTACACGTGAAGGTAGACCACCAAGACAAGCCACATACTAAACATGAACTGACAGCCAAGTCAAGCCTCAGCCAGCCTCCACATAATACACATGAAGGTAGATGACCAAGACAAGCCACATACTACACATGAAGGTAGACCACCAAGACAAGCCACATACTAAACATGAAGGTAGACCACCAAGACAAGCCACATACTAAACATGAAGGTAGACCACCAAGACAAACCACATACTAAACATGAAGGTAGACCACCAAGACAAGCCACATACTAAACATGAAGGTAGACCACCAAGACAAGCCACATACTAAACATGAAGGTAGACCACCAAGACAAGCCACATACTAAACATGAAGGTAGACCACCAAGACAAACCACATACTAAACATGAAGGTAGACCACCAAGACAAGCCACATACTAAACATGAAGGTAGACCACCAAGACAAGCCACAGACTGGACTCCTCATGGGCACTACAGACAAGGTATTGGGAACTTCTTGTTGATATGTTCCTTCGGGTTCTTGAAGACGTATTATTACCGTTATTATTATTCATTAAAGAATTAATTTTTCGTTTCTTCAAGTTCTAGTGTTGTGTTTTTATATGTTTAGATTGTTATTATAATTATTCTAGTCTTCTTATGATCTTGCGCCAAGTGATGCTAGGGTCTCTTCTATTTTAGATAACATTCAGTGTCGAATGTCAAACAAACGACATCAAAGGTCAAGAAATAACGGTAAATCAATCAATGCTTGCAATATGAAGGAAATTCACTAAGAAAACTCCATCGATGACGACTGAATACATTTAATAACGACCACAGTTCTTTTGTGACATAGACTAGAACTTCACACTGTACTTTCACATTAGACTATTGATCATATTCATAAACTCGCACAGACCATTGTGCATTAATTACAATTATCAGACTCTTAAAGTCCTTCACAGTTTATATATCTCGTATATCACCGTGTTAAACTTCATTTCAGTACACTAAGTACACATTTTCTTTTGTCTGCATAATCATTCTAGCTTTACTACTAGCATAATTAGACTCCGAGTTCATATTTTATTTGTCATTTGACTTACCATTTTTATTACTAACGTATCGCCATTTTCACAAATTCATTCGACGACTATCTAATTATTTATTCTCTTGTATCTCTGGAATCGTGGTCCTGATTACACTTCTTATTAAATTCCGCGCTGGTTGTAATGGCTTTCGGCGTTGTACTGGCCACCAGGTGTTCATGTTCAAACCCTGGCGTCGCGTACGAAAGAAATGTTTATCCTGGAATTATTGACTGAATAGCCTGAACTTGTGATATCTGTGGATGGGAAGGAGCGAAGCTCCTGACCGGGTTGGAAGGAAAGTCCTCAGGTTCCCCAGCCTCGCAATGATATGTCATTGGGCCGAAGGGCTGAAAGCCCAAGTGCCGCTGGTTAAGAAAAAAAAAAAAAAAAAAAAAAAAAAAAAAAAAAAAAAAAAAATCAATAAATCTAAGTGGCAACGGCCACGCTTTGCTATACACTGTACGGTGGTTAAAACCACATTAATAAAATATACTTCCTATTGGCCCGAAGGCTCAAATGCAGACTAGATGTAACTATGTATTTCACGTCATCATCCTATACGTGATACGTCTTAGTGTGTCTTTAGTTGGGATGCTGAATGGTGCAATCACCCCGGCCGAAAATAAACCTGCCAAGATGAATGCACACCATGAAGCAGTCCTCAACACAAGGCAAACCCTGAATACAAAGAGATGAGCATCCGATTGAAACTCCACAAGGAAAGACAAAAGAAAAAAATATGGATGATATGGAGTTGTAGCATTATTGTTTTTGCCCTTTACATGAGGATGATGATAAAGGCCCCATTTTTAGTGACCTTTTCTCCTCTCTTACAGTCACCTACCCTGTTTTTGACTTACTCCATCTCTCCCTTCAGGTGACAAAATGATAACATAAATACAGGCATTTGATCACTGGCCTACGAAACATGGGTAAAGATTGATTACACAGATGTTCATGTTCATCTTTATACAGGGTTCATAGCAAATTTCTTCAAGCATTTTCCAGGGTTTTTCCAGCCTTTTCCAGGTTCAAGTACATGATTTTCAAGGATGGGAAACTAATATTTTCCTCATATAATTTTCTCAGATATATTTATCACTTTGCTGACCAGCAATCTGGAGCATTACTCTCTCCCATTACCAAGGGTGTTTGCAGATTTCTTTAAGAGCAACTGGTTTTTTTTTAAAATTCATAAAAAATTGAAAAACAGACATAGGCCTTTGAAATTTTCAGAGCATCATTATGAATGGTTGCCAGATCCAAAAAAAAAAAAAAAAAACATTTTATGCAAATAGGTCACATGACCGTCTTGAATTTGTGTGGCTATTTATAGAAATGTCAGGAGATGTTTTAACTCATTCCCCCCCAGACTGTTATTGGGTTTTACCCAGGCCCGAAAATGGATGCAATTTTTTCAGACAGGTGAGGTTTTAAAAACAGACAGTGGACAAATACATAAGTTCAGTAGGTACTTATGTTTTACATTTAAATGTGTGAAATTGACTGGAGAATCTTATGAATTGCTTCATATAATTAATTAATATGAATATGTGTGTGTTATGTCGTGTGAAGTGTAGACTTCATTAAAAAAGTGTGTTAAAAATTTTTTTTTTTATTGTATACTTTAAACTTAAATATTTCAGCCCCCAATTAATGTATGGCAATAAAATGTTCAGAATGTCAGTGCACATTTAGTTTGAAACATATCTAGAAACTTTTATCACTATCACTTCATAGATGTAATTTTTATGATTTTTTTCCTCAAAACCACATATGTTTGTAAAAACAACCGCTCAAAATGTGTGCAATTTTTCTCTTCAGGTTATATTTTAAAAACAGGCAGTAGATACACATTTTATTTAACTAGGTGTTGATGTTATACATAAACATGTGGGAAATCGACTGGAGAATCTTATGAATTGCTTCATATAATTAATTGATATGAATAGGTGTGTGTTATGTCTTGTGAAGTGTAGACTTGATTTTAAAAATGTTTAAAAAATTAAATAAAATTGTATACTTAAACTTAAATATTTCAGCTCCCAATTAATGTATGGCAATAAATATTAAGAATATCAGTGCACATTTAGTTTGAAACATATCTAGAAACTTTTATCACTATCACTTCATAGATGTAATTTTTATGATTTTTTTCTCAAAACCACATATGTTTGTAAAAACAACCACTTAAAATGTGTGCAGTTTTTCTCTTCATGTTATATTTTAAAAACAGGCAGTAGATACACATTTTATTTAACTAGGTGTTGATGTTATACAAATTGATTTGGAAATTGACTGAAGAATCTTGTGAAATGCTGTAAATAATTATTTGATGTAGGAAAAGTGTATGTCATGTTATGTGAAGTGTAGACCTGATCAAAAATAACTGGAAAAAAGATAAATAAAACTGTGTACTTACATATGTCAGCTCCAGTTTAATCCATAGCAGAAAAATCTCAGAATATCAGTGCACATCCATTTTGAAACACAACAAATTTTACCACAATCACTTCAAATATATAATTTATATGATTGTTTTCCTACACCACATATTTCTGAAAAAAAACAAACAACTATGACTAATATTATTTACACCAACTAAATTCTATTTTACATTTCCCAGAAGAATTTGCTACTATTCACATGCTTTTATGGTAGTCATAAAAACATTGTGGGTGTAGATGTGGCTGGTCTGTACATCCAGTACAATAATAATGAGAGCACTGACGACGAGCAGGTGTGCTGCAGTGGACACAGTTCTTATCTCTTTTTGCATAATGTACAAGATGACTTGTGTCACACTGGTACTCTGAAGTTGAGGCAGCTTGAGATCTAACAATATTAGTAGCTGCATTTTTTTGGACAATAAGTGGACTCAAAACAGCAGAAGCTTCAGTTAGTTGGTGAAGAAGATTTCTTTTGAACTGCAGCAATGATTGCTTTTCACCTTGATGAAAACAGTATAACACTGAAGCATTCACCTGCACTATTTCAAGCAGCCAGAAGACAATTTTTTTCCACCATTTAACAGATTTTCTGTTGTGCACACCATAATAACCAACTTTTTGATCCAGGAGATCACACCCATTCATTGAATTGTTGTATTCATCTATCATTTTTGGTTTGACAATGTGCTTCCATGTTGTTATGGTCTCCACTTTGGCCTGAGAAGATACAAGGAAAACCAATTTCTTGGTCTTTTTGTCTCTAAATGCTGTACACAACATTGTGCTTGTTTGTGTCATATACCATCTGTATTCCAGATAACTAAGGCGCAGAGTCTTCAGCTGTAATGGAAAATTTCTCTGGATAATGTTTAGAGTACCAGTGTAGTATTGCTTCTTCTCCAGTAAGAAGTCAATGAGTTCTCTTGTGGTGTAATACCTGTCAGCAAATAAATGGTGTCCTGTACCCAAAGGCTCAATTAGGGTCTGAAAAATCTTGACAGCTTGCCCACTGTTTGTATCCACTTCAGGATCATATGAAGTACCAGAACCAAAATATGTGAACATGTTCACCACATATCCAGTTGCTGAATCACATAAACCAAAGACTTTTATGTGATATTTGCTTGGTTTACTTGGATTATACTGCTTATATTGTCATCTGCCTTTATACCCTTTTACCATTTCACCCAAACTGAGATTTTGGAATGGGTAAAAGGCACTCTGACATTTTTGCAACAAAATGTTCATAAAAGGTTCAATCTTTTCTTTTCCTTGTGAATTTTCATCAGAGGCATGAAGCATTGTATGATATAATGCTTCAAATCTACTTCTTGAAAACATCTGACGAAACCTTCTTCTTCTTTGATCCTTAGCCGACGACCGTCAAAGTAGTCAGAGGCCATCACGCCTAGTGGCGTCTTGTATGGCAACAACAAATTGATTCCACTTTGCTTGGTCGGTGGCCATGCTTCGTACAGTGCCAACTCTGGTTCATTCTTTGCATCTCAGCCTCCACAGTCCTCCGCCAGGTTGTTTTTGGTCGGCCTCTCTTTCATTTTCCTTCAGGGGTCCAAAGCATAGCTGTTCTTGTGATGGCATCGGGTTCTCTTCTGAGGACATGGCCAACCCAGCTCCAGCGTCTGTCAGCTATGATGGTGTGCATGTCCTCTTGCTTGCTCTGAGTAAGCAGATCTTGGTTGGTGATGGTATTCAGCCAAAAGATTCAGTGAATTTTTCTTAGGCATGTTGTGTGAAAAGAGGACAATTTCGACATTTCCTTCTCTGTAACTCTCCAGCATTCTGCACCATAGAGAAGCACAGAAAGCACACAGCTCTGATATAATCTTAATTTTGTGCTTGTGCTGTACTGAGAGGACTTCCAGATGTTGTTTAGGCTAAAAAAGGCTGTTCTTGCCTTATTCATTCTGATGTTGATGTCTTTGCCTGCCCCCACCGTCTGGTGTTACTATGCATCCTAGGTATGTGAAGGTGTCTGTCTGTACCAGTTGCTGATTCCTTACTAATATGGGCTCAGGGTTGCTCACATTGAGCGTCATGACCTCTGACTTCTTTAAATTGATGTTCAAACCCACCTGCTGGCTAAACTTATTAAGTCTATCCGTTTTTCCTGGATGTGTTGATGTGAATGTGCTAGTAGTGCAATGTCATCTGCATATTCCAGATCTTCCAATGTAGAAATGCAGTCCATCTTATTCCTCTTGGACTGCCCTCTGTTGTCTGGCGCATCACCCAGTCTATGACTGTTAAAAATAGAGTGGTTGATAAGGGGCATCCCTGTCATACTCCTGTATTCACCTCAAAGGTTAGGTTGCTCTGCCCAACACTACACGTAAAGTTGGCATAGAGGCTTTTTATGATTGACACTATGCAGCTTGGAATTCCATAAGCCCTCAGTATTTTCCATAAACTGTCCCTATGTATGCTGTCAAAAGCCTTTTCAAAATCAAAGAAATTAATGTACAGCTGTCTTTGCCATTCTGAGCACTGCTCTATAATGTTCCTGAGAGTGAATATATATGATCTACACATCTTCTGTTCTTTCTAAATCCTGCTTGTTCTTTTCTCAGTTTGTGGTCTACTGCTTTTGAAATTCTCTGTATAATTATCCTGCCTTGTATTTTGCTGGGAACTGAGAGAAGAGTGATTCCTCTCCAATTATTGCAGTCTGCAAGATCTCCCTTCTTGGGCAATTTGACAATTATTCCTTTGTTCCACTCTGATGGTGTTGTCCCCGTTTTCCAGACTTGTGCAAATAGTGGTTCTAATAGTTCTGCTGCTAGCTCAGGGTCTGTCTTAAATAGCTCTGCATTTAAGTTATCATGGCCAGGAGCTTCTCCATTCTTTAACCCTTTGATTGCTGTGATGATTTTTTCTTTTCGTGGAATGTCTGTATACATCTAGATCGTTTTCAGCCTCAGGAACATTCAATTGTGTCTCTGGTGGTTCCTTGTTCAGAGTTTCTCTGAAGTGCTCTGCCCATCTTGTTTCCTGTCCCTCTGCTGCCGTGATGAGATTTCCTTGCTTGTCTCTTACTAATGTAATATTGTTTGCACCTCGTTTTCCGCTGATGAATTTAGTTATTTTGTATACTGTGCTTTGTTCATTTCTCAGTGCTGCCTCTTCTGCCTGTCTTGCAAGATCGTCTAGGAAATTCCTTTAGTTGGCTCGGGTTTGGCGTTTAACTTCCTTGTCCAGCTGACTGTACTGTTCGCTATATAGTTGCTTTAACTTGCGGGACTTCGCATCTGTTTTCTTTCTTTTCATTTCCTTTCTCAGTGTTATGGTGTTTAATGTTTCTGGTGTTATCCAGTCTTGCTTCTTCCTTTCCTGGAATCCCAAGCATGATTTGCTGCTTTCCTTATATATTGTTGAAATGGTCAGCCGCAAAAGCTTTTCTGGTAAGGGGGTCCTTCAATTTGCTGATGTCAAACCTTTTCTGTGTAGTTACAGTTGGTCCAGCCTGTGATGTGGCACTGTAATTCTGACTTTCAACCGGCCCGATCCTGTTCTTTTATTTTGAATTTTCACCAGTTTTATTTTCTTCTGATCACGCGATTTTCCGTTGTTTACGGAAATCGCTATTTTCGGGCCCACTTTTCCACCATTTTATTTCTTCTCATGTGAATATATCGTGTTCGGTACTTTTGGGAAGGTAATTTAAATGGGTTCGTTTTAGGTCGGTAGGTTTATTTTTCACTCGGCCAGTTTTACTTTCTTCTGATTTTTCGCGATTCCCGTAAATTTCGTTGTTTACGAAAATAATCGCCATTTCCGGCACGCGATATGACGAGGCCGGAAGCACGCGTCAGTAGCACGAGGTTATCACGTAATGTGACGCAATTTTGCGGACACGCGGTATTTTGATTTTCCTAGCACTGCCATTGGTCCGCGATTTGCGTAGGAAGGGAAATCCGCGTGGGCGGTTTCTCTTGTATATATTGAGACAGAAAACGGGGATTCGGTCTCTATGAAAAATTATTGCCTGGCCGTAGGACGTCGTAATTATCGTTCTCCACCGTGGGAAAAACAAACGATAATCGCGAGTCTCGGCGAAACAGTGGGGAGCATAATTTTGTCAAATAAAATTATCCACGGCAAAAGACATATCTCAGGGTCAGTGTACTCGAGTATCGTCAGGAACAAAAGAAAATTACCCTATGGTCTCGGGCAGGGAAGTCCCTATGCTTCAGCTGGACCGAGGTTTATTTATCATACAGCCGAGAGCATCGCTATTATAGTCTCTAGCAACGGCAGGTGGCCGGGAGACTAGTTTCATTTTGTACAGCCTGAAATCAAGGCTGTGTTTTTTTTTCCTCTAACTCCGGAGCGGGTTAAAAGAGGGAAGCTATTCAGCAGCAGAGAAGTTTTGTCTACAGTTAATCAAGTCCCTCATGCTTGATATCCGAACATCGTCATCACCAAAATCAGGAACAGGTGACAGGGTTACCATACCTAGGTCCTGATAGAAATCGAGAAGAGAGTAACGGAGACGTCGCATCACCAGCCCTCGAGTGTTAGAGAGACACTGAGCTCAAGAGAGAAAGATAGAGAAGGAGGGAGAAAAATAGACAGGACCAGTAGGGTCTGTTCAGTATCCATTTGACGGATAGACACTGAGTCTGCGTTCGAAAAACCAAGTCTATTATTTTTAGCATTTCTTGTGGTGTAGTTATAGGCGCCTATCGCCTAACAAGTAGAAAGCTGTGTAGCCGTTCGTTGAGGAAGAGTCACCAGGACTAAGACAGTAGAAATTTATTAGTGTTAGAGAGTGGAGGCTAAAAGTTGACAGCCCCACCAAATTAGATTTGGTTTAAATCACTAACCATTTTTATTGTTCCTCAGCAGGGTGACAGAAAGAGCGAATGTGATTTGGGGTTTTTTTTTTTTTTGTCTCTCAAGTCTCTCAATTTAACTGTTACTTGTTTTCCAGGCCGTGCAACAGTGCACGCTATCGACTGACTTGATGACGTAATATGCCATTTTTATGTTTTCCTTGTATGTAAATAAATATATACATATATTATTTACTGGATCAGCTTCTATTCTTTACTATACTTACTCCATGTTGTCTGTATAGTGGTGTTTGTGGTCGTAATTATACACCTTATCTCCTTGTGTTTCAAGGCAGTCAGAGGTGGGGAGACTATAGCCATTTTTTTTAGTCATGAAGCGGCAGGGGGAGATTCAAATCCTGGGTCTATCTCTTGAGCCAATAGTCTCACCTGTCCACAGGCATGTCATTTTCCATCTAAATTCTATCTTCTCAGACTTTCTCATACTAGGGTCTTGCTTTCATTCAGGCACACTCTATAAAATTAAAACCACTTCGTGACAAGTGGGCGGCAATCGTCCGGTGGATCATTCTGTTGAGATCAATTCTGTGATCTACATTCATAGATTGTCTCTAGGAAGTTTCTGAGAATAGAGTTCTTTAATATCCCCTAGACTTGAGCTATTAGAACTGATCCAGTACAAGTCTGTCCACAGGTTACAGTCAGTTAGATTGGTGGAAACTTAGTTTATGCGACTTAGAGGTAATTGATGGCATACCGAGATATTTTTTCTTTAACAGGAAGGTAATTTAGTTTTTGGTAGCTTCTTAACTAAATTTTTTCAGGTTATTGTTCAGACTTGACGCTAGTCTGAGTTTGGGTTTTTGGGACATCGGTTATAGGAGGAACACTTCCTATTACATAACAGGTAGTTCCTTCCTTTTGTTCTCCTTTCTGTCATTTTCTCTGTCAGTTGTGAACTTACAGCAGTTTACAGGTAAGATGGCGGATATGGCCAAGTTACGAGCTGCCTGGCGTGAATCTGCTCAGGATATGGGAATGGATAAGGAGGAGACTAAGGCCTACCTGATAAGGGAAACTGATAGGCATATTCAGCGAGAGAAAGAGAAGGAGGACAGGGCAGCCGCCGCAGAAATTGAGGAAAGGCAAAGGGCAGCCGCCGCAGAAGCAGCAAAAGAGGAAAGGATAGCCGCAGCAGAGATGGAACTTCGGAAATTGGAAGCACAGGAGAGGGAGAAGGCAGCGGAGAGACAGCATGAACTTGCCCTGCGTTCTCTGGAACTGCAGTACCGAGCTTCGGAGGGCAGTTCAGCTAATGGCGATTCACCCGGAGCAGGAGCGAGAGACACCTCAGGAAACGGAGGGCCCCGGATGGCAGCCATGAGCTTCCCATTTGACTCGTTCCCTAACGGGAATGAAAAGATTGACGTGTTCTTGGAAAAATTTCAAAGAATGGCAAAGGCATACGGGTTGGATGAGAGTCTTTGGTGCCTAAAATTATCACAATCGCTCAAAGGTCATGCGTATGAAGTTTACAACAAGCTGCTCATAGATGATCAGAACAACTTCGAGGCACTGCGAAATGCTTTATTGCAAAGATTTCAGTGGACACCCCGTAAATGCCAAACCATGTTCAGGGAGAGCAGGCCGGAGAAGGGAGAGAGTTTTGCTCAGTTTGCCGAGCGGGTGAGAAATTACCTTACCCGGTGGAGGGAACTGTCAGGACTGGCGAAAACTTTTGAAGGGTTGGAGGAGTTAGTTCTGTGTGAACAAGTCAAGGCAAACATGTCCCCCGACTTGAGGCGGTATCTGGTGGAGCAGGGAGCCCAGCAACTAGATCAAATTATCGTGTTCGCGGAAAGGTACCAGACGGCACAGGCCGAAGTACTGGGACAAAAACGGAAAACCCCAGACCTGCCAGCCCCAGACCAAGGAGCTTCATCATCGCAGTCGGCTACTTCACCAGCTCATCAGCAACCAGGGCCTTCTCGCAAGGAGCCTCATTCTGGTTATAACTTGCGCCCCCAGCAGCATAACCGAGCACCGACAACAACCTCTCAGGAACCCGCTAGGAACAGGGGAGATATGAGATGGTATTGTCAGAATTGTAGAACCACTTCCCATGGACATCCCGGTGCACGAACAAACCACCAGCTCACCATGCAGCTTGTTTAAGGACCGGTGAGATGGACTAAAGGGAATAAATGGGAACCAGTCCAGGCAGAGAAGTTGTTCTCTAACAGTGGACCAGCCGTAGTGAATGGGACAGCCACTACGTGTTTGTTTGATAGTGGGCTTACATACCCCAGCATCGTCGCTCGTCATTTGGTGCAACCAGGGCAGTGGACCGGAGAAATAGTTTGAGATTGGTGCGTTTTGAGAAGAGGTATCTCACAGCGTCTGCCTGTAGCCAATATTGAGGTGAAATGCAAGTTTGTGTCTGGCACCATCAAGGCAGCTGTAATGGCACAGCCAGCACAGGATTTCATCCTGGGAAGCCCTTACTTAGTTTTGGGAAACCCAACCACACCGATCCTTGCTAAGGCAAGGGGGCCTACTGCAGGCCAGCAAAGTGAAAGGGGAAAAGCCCCAAAATTCACGGAGCCCCCACGGGAGCTCAAACATCCTTGTCTTGCTATGAGGAGGAGAAGAACGCCTCTAAAGACAGTGGAATGTTATTTACAGAGGCGTATTCGCCTGTCAGCCCTGTTCAGCCTAAGGGTCAAACAGTGGTGACGCCTCTTACTTCAGAAGTATCTTCTTTGTCGTCGGGAATTAGGCCCCCGATGGTATTACATCTCTCAAGGGAGGGAAATACTGACAAGAAGGAACATGTGCATAGTCCTTCAGTCAACCGCAAACAGTTACGCCCTGTTACGGCGATGTCTGGCCAAGACAGTCAGACTGTTTCAAAACACTGGGAGGTCGCACCATCTGGTAATCAGTATTTACCACGCGCCGCCAGGAAAATTCGTGGGCGAAGGAAACACATGAGAGGCAGGAGGAAGGGCGACCATCTCAGGGTGCAGTCGCCAGGAGGAAATCACCAGGCGGGACCATCCCAATCCAGTGCTGGTACAGATTTTCAAAGATATGGAAATGGGCCTATATGATAATCCTAATTATCACAGTGATTAGATCGGGATGTAGATCTAGATACGGGCCAGCATGAATTCCAGAGATTTCAGTGATTTAGCACGGTTCCCGTACTTCAAAAGGGGGAACTTATGTGATGTTGTGGCACTCTGTAAATTCTGACTTTCAAACTGGCCCGATCCTGTTCTTTTATTTTGAATTTTCACCAGTTTTATTTTCTTCTGATCACGCGATTTTCCGTTGTTTACGGAAATCGCTATTTTCGGGCCCGCTTTTCCACCATTTTATTTCTTCTCATGTGAATATATCGTTGTTTACGGTAAAAAATCGCCATTTTCCGGCACGCGAATGAGCATCCAGAAAGTAACGCTGCACGGTTTGTTTCCGAAGGTAGGATACGTATCGATTTTTTTCCCATTGTGTCTAAATGACAGCCAGAATTCGCGAACCAGTGAATTTCTTCTGCACCGTTATTCTTTGGACGATTCCGCCGTTTTAATCTATTTAGTCCTACAGGAAAACAACTACCCGCGAATTATCGCCTAGCATCCGTGACCACTAGCAATTAAAATCTTTGGTCCAAACCCCAACTGCTTCCCCCGATGGCTTCCGGCCTCGTTCACGCAGAGGCGGCCGGAAATGGCATTAAAACAGTAAAAACGGGCCGAGTGAAAAATAAACCTACCGACCTAAAACGAACCCATTTAAATTACCTTCCCAAAAGTACCGAACACGATATATTCACATGAGAAGAAATAAAATGGTGGAAAAGCGGGCCCGAAAATAGCGATTTCCGTAAACAACGGAAAATCGCGTGATCAGAAGAAAATAAAACTGGTGAAAATTCAAAATAAAAGAACAGGATCGGGCCGGTTGAAAGTCAGAATTACAGTGCCACATCACATAAGTTCCCCCCTTTGAAGTACGGGAACCGTGCTAAATCACTGAAATCTCTGGAATTCATGCTGGCCCGTATCTAGATCTACATCCCGATCTAATCACTGTCATAATTAGGATTATCATATAGGCCCATTTCCATATCCTTGAAAATCTGTACCAGCACTGGATTGTGATGGTCCCGCCTGGTGATTTCCTCCTGGCGACTGCACCCTGAGTGGTCGCCCTTCCTCCTGCCTCTCATGTGTTTCCTTCGCCCACGAATTTTCCTGGCGGCGCGTGGTAAATACTGATTACCAGATGGTGCGACCTCCCAGTGTTTTGAAACAGTCTGACTGTCTTGGCCAGACATCGCCGTAACAGGGCGTAACTGTTTGCGGTTGACTGAAGAACCGTGCACATGTTCCTTCTTGTCAGTATTTCCCTCCCTTGAGAGATGTAATACCATCGGGGGCATATTTCCCGACGACAAAGAAGATACTTCTGAAGTAAGAGGCGTCACCACTGTTTGACCCTTAGGCTGAACAGGGCTGACAGGCGAATACGCCTCTGTAAATAACATTCCACTGTCTTTAGAGGCGTCTCTCCTCCTCATAGCAAGACAAGGATGTTTGAGCTCCCGTGGGGCTCCGTGAATTTGGGGCTTTCCCCTTTCACTTTGCTGGCCTGCAGTAGGCCCCCTTGCCTTAGCAAGGATCGGTGTGGTTGGGTTTCCCAAAACTAAGTAAGGGCTTCCCAGGATGAAATCCTGTGCTGGCTGTGCCATTACAGCTGCCTTGATGGTGCCAGACACAAACTTGCATTTCACCTCAATATTGGCTACAGGCAGACGCTGTGAGATACCTCTTCTCAAAACGCCACCAATCTCAACTATTTCTCCGGTCCACTGCCCTGGTTTCACCAAATGACGAGCGACGATGCTGGGGTATGTAAGCCCACTATCAAACAAACATGTAGTGGCTGTCCCATTCACTACGGCTGGTCCACTGTTAGAGAACAACTTCTCTGCCTGGACTGGTTCCCATTTATTCCCTTTAGTCCATCTCACCGGTCTTAAACAAGCTGCATGGTGAGCTGGTGGTTTGTTCGTGCACCGGGATGTCCAGTGGGAAGTGGTTCTACAATTCTGACAATACCTCTCATTATCTCCCCTGTTCCTAGCGGGTTCCTGAGAGGTTGTTGTCGGTGCTCGGTTATGCTGCTGGGGGCGCAAGTTATAACCAGAATGAGGCTCCTTGCGAGAAGGCCCTGGTTGCTGATGAGCTGGTGAAGTAGCCGACTGCGATGATGAAGCTCCTTGGTCTGGGGCTGGCAGGTCTGGGGTTTTCCGTTTTTGTCCCAGTACTTCGGCCTGTGCCGTCTGGTACCTTTCCGCGAACACGATAATTTGATCTAGTTGCTGGGCTCCCTGCTCCACCAGATACCGCCTCAAGTCGGGGGACATGTTTGCCTTAACTTGTTCACACAGAACTAACTCCTCCAACCCTTCAAAAGTTTTCACCAGTCCTGACAGTTCCCTCCACCGGGTAAGGTAATTTCTCACCCGCTCGGCAAACTGAGCAAAACTCTCTCCCTTCTCCGGCCTGCTCTCCCTGAACATGGTTTGGCATTTACGGGGTGTCCACTGAAACCTTTGCAATAAAGCGTTTCGCAGTGCCTCGAAGTTGTTCTGATCATCTATGAGCAGCTTGTTGTAAACTTCATACGCATGACCTTTGAGCGATTGTGATAATTTCAGGCACCAAAGACTCTCATCCAACCCGTATGCCTTTGCCATTCTTTGAAATTTTTCCAAGAACACGTCAATCTTTTCATTCCCGTTAGGGAACGAGTCAAATGAGAAGCTCATGGCTGCCATCCGGGGCCCTCCGTTTCCTGAGGTGTCTCTCGCTCCTGCTCCGGGTGAATCGCCATTAGCTGAACTGCCCTCCGAAGCTCGGTACTGCAGTTCCAGAGAACGCAGGGCAAGTTCATGCTGTCTCTCCGCTGCCTTCTCCCTCTCCTGTGCTTCCAATTTCCGAAGTTCCATCTCTGCTGCGGCTATCCTTTCCTCTTTTGCTGCTTCTGCGGCGGCTGCCCTTTGCCTTTCCTCAATTTCTGCGGCGGCTGTCCTGTCCTCCTTCTCTTTCTCTCGCTGAATATGCCTATCAGTTTCCCTTATCAGGTAGGCCTTAGTCTCCTCCTTATCCATTCCCATATCCTGAGCAGATTCACGCCAGGCAGCTCGTAACTTGGCCATATCCGCCATCTTACCTGTAAACTGCTGTAAGTTCACAACTGACAGAAAATGACAGAAAGGAGAACAAAAGGAAGGAACTACCTGTTATGTAATAGGAAGTGTTCCTCCTATAACCGATGTCCCAAAAACCCAAACTCAGACTAGCGTCAAGTCTGAACAATAACCTGAAAAAATTTAGTTAAGAAGCTACCAAAAACTAAATTACCTTCCTGTTAAAGAAAAATATCTCGGTATGCCATCAATTACCTCTAAGTCGCATAAACTAAGTTTCCACCAATCTAACTGACTGTAACCTGTGGAAAAACTTGTACTGGATCAGTTCTAATAGCTCAAGTCTAGGGGATATTAAAGAACTCTATTCTCAGAAACTTCCTAGAGACAATCTATGAATGTAGATCACAGAATTGATCTCAACAGAATGATCCACCGGACGATTGCCGCCCACTTGTCACGAAGTGGTTTTAATTTTATAGAGTGTGCCTGAATGAAAGCAAGACCCTAGTATGAGAAAGTCTGAGAAGATAGAATTTAGATGGAAAATGACATGCCTGTGGACAGGTGAGACTATTGGCTCAAGAGATAGACCCAGGATTTGAATCTCCCCCTGCCGCTTCATGACTAAAAAAAATGGCTATAGTCTCCCCACCTCTGACTGCCTTGAAACACAAGGAGATAAGGTGTATAATTACGACCACAAACACCACTATACAGACAACATGGAGTAAGTATAGTAAAGAATAGAAGCTGATCCAGTAAATAATATATGTATATATTTATTTACATACAAGGAAAACATAAAAATGGCATATTACGTCATCAAGTCAGTCGATAGCGTGCACTGTTGCACGGCCTGGAAAACAAGTAACAATTAAATTGAGAGACTTGAGAGACAAAAAAAAAAAAACCCCAAATCACATTCGCTCTTTCTGTCACCCTGCTGAGGAACAATAAAAATGGTTAGTGATTTAAACCAAATCTAATTTGGTGGGGCTGTCAACTTTTAGCCTCCACTCTCTCTAACACTAATAAATTTCTACTGTCTTAGTCCTGGTGACTCTTCCTCAACGAACGGCTACACAGCTTTCTACTTGTTAGGCGATAGGCGCCTATAACTACACCACAAGAAATGCTAAAAATAATAGACTTGGTTTTTCGAACGCAGACTCAGTGTCTATCCGTCAAATGGATACTGAACAGACCCTACTGGTCCTGTCTATTTTTCTCCCTCCTTCTCTATCTTTCTCTCTTGAGCTCAGTGTCTCTCTAACACTCGAGGGCTGGTGATGCGACGTCTCCGTTACTCTCTTCTCGATTTCTATCAGGACCTAGGTATGGTAACCCTGTCACCTGTTCCTGATTTTGGTGATGACGATGTTCGGATATCAAGCATGAGGGACTTGATTAACTGTAGACAAAACTTCTCTGCTGCTGAATAGCTTCCCTCTTTTAACCCGCTCCGGAGTTAGAGGAAAAAAAACACAGCCTTGATTTCAGGCTGTACAAAATGAAACTAGTCTCCCGGCCACCTGCCGTTGCTAGAGACTATAATAGCGATGCTCTCGGCTGTATGATAAATAAACCTCGGTCCAGCTGAAGCATAGGGACTTCCCTGCCCGAGACCATAGGGTAATTTTCTTTTGTTCCTGACGATACTCGAGTACACTGACCCTGAGATATGTCTTTTGCCGTGGATAATTTTATTTGACAAAATTATGCTCCCCACTGTTTCGCCGAGACTCGCGATTATCGTTTGTTTTTCCCACGGTGGAGAACGATAATTACGACGTCCTACGGCCAGGCAATAATTTTTTCATAGAGACCGAATCCCCGTTTTCTGTCTCAATATATACAAGAGAAACCGCCCACGCGGATTTCCCTTCCTACGCAAATCGCGGACCAATGGCAGCGCTAGGAAAATCAAAATACCGCGTGTCCGCAAAATTGCGTCACATTACGTGATAACCTCGTGCTACTGACGCGTGCTTCCGGCCTCGTCATATCGCGTGCCGGAAATGGCGATTATTTTCGTAAACAACGAAATTTACGGGAATCGCGAAAAATCAGAAGAAAGTAAAACTGGCCGAGTGAAAAATAAACCTACCGACCTAAAACGAACCCATTTAAATTACCTTCCCAAAAGTACCGAACACGATATATTCACATGAGAAGAAATAAAATGGTGGAAAAGTGGGCCCGAAAATAGCGATTTCCGTAAACAACGGAAAATCGCGTGATCAGAAGAAAATAAAACTGGTGAAAATTCAAAATAAAAGAACAGGATCGGGCCGGTTGAAAGTCAGAATTACAGTGCCACATCACAGGCTGGACCAACTGTAACTACACAGAAAAGGTTTGACATCAGCAAATTGAAGGACCCCCTTACCAGAAAAGCTTTTGCGGCTGACCATTTCAACAATATATAAGGAAAGCAGCAAATCATGCTTGGGATTCCAGGAAAGGAAGAAGCAAGACTGGATAACACCAGAAATATTAAACACCATAACACTGAGAAAGGAAATGAAAAGAAAGAAAACAGATGCGAAGTCCCGCAAGTTAAAGCAACTATATAGCGAACAGTACAGTCAGCTGGACAAGGAAGTTAAACGCCAAACCCGAGCCAACTAAAGGAATTTCCTAGACGATCTTGCAAGACAGGCAGAAGAGGCAGCACTGAGAAATGAACAAAGCACAGTATACAAAATAACTAAATTCATCAGCGGAAAACGAGGTGCAAACAATATTACATTAGTAAGAGACAAGCAAGGAAATCTCATCATGGCAGCAGAGGGACAGGAAACAAGATGGGCAGAGCACTTCAGAGAAACTCTGAACAAGGAACCACCAGAGACACAATTGAATGTTCCTGAGGCTGAAAACGATCTAGATGTATACAGACATTCCACGAAAAGAAAAAATCATCACAGCAATCAAAGGGTTAAAGAATGGAGAAGCTCCTGGCCATGATAACTTAAATGCAGAGCTATTTAAGACAGACCCTGAGCTAGCAGCAGAACTATTAGAACCACTATTTGCACAAGTCTGGAAAACGGGGACAACACCATCAGAGTGGAACAAAGAAATAATTGTCAAATTGCCCAAGAAGGGAGATCTTGCAGACTGCAATAATTGGAGAGGAATCACTCTTCTCTCAGTTCCCAGCAAAATACAAGGCAGGATAATTATACAGAGAATTTCAAAAGCAGTAGACCACAAACTGAGAAAAGAACAAGCAGGATTTAGAAAGAACAGAAGATGTGTAGATCATATATTCACTCTCAGGAACATTATAGAGCAGTGCTCAGAATGGCAAAGACAGCTGTACATTAATTTCTTTGATTTTGAAAAGGCTTTTGACAGCATACATAGGGACAGTTTATGGAAAATACTGAGGGCTTATGGAATTCCAAGCTGCATAGTGTCAATCATAAAAAGCCTCTATGCCAACTTTACGTGTAGTGTTGGGCAGAGCAACCTAACCTTTGAGGTGAATACAGGAGTATGACAGGGATGCCCCTTATCAACCACTCTATTTTTAACAGTCATAGACTGGGTGATGCGCCAGACAACAGAGGGCAGCCCAAGAGGAATAAGATGGACTGCATTTTCTACATTGGAAGATCTGGAATATGCAGATGACATTGCACTACTAGCACATTCACATCAACACATCCAGGAAAAACGGATAGACTTAATAAGTTTAGCCAGCAGGTGGGTTTGAACATCAATTTAAAGAAGTCAGAGGTCATGACGCTCAATGTGAGCAACCCTGAGCCCATATTAGTAAGGAATCAGCAACTGGTACAGACAGACACCTTCACATACCTAGGATGCATAGTAACACCAGACGGTGGGGCAGGCAAAGACATCAACATCAGAATGAATAAGGCAAGAACAGCCTTTTTTAGCCTAAACAACATCTGGAAGTCCTCTCAGTACAGCACAAGCACAAAATTAAGATTATATCAGAGCTGTGTGCTTTCTGTGCTTCTCTATGGTGCAGAATGCTGGAGAGTTACAGAGAAGGAAATGTCGAAATTGTCCTCTTTTCACACAACATGCCTAAGAAAAAATTCACTGAATCTTTTGGCTGAATACCATCACCAACCAAGATCTGCTTACTCAGAGCAAGCAAGAGGACATGCACACCATCATAGCTGACAGACGCTGGAGCTGGGTTGGCCATGTCCTCAGAAGAGAACCCGATGCCATCACAAGAACAGCTATGCTTTGGACCCCTGAAGGAAAATGAAAGAGAGGCCGACCAAAAACAACCTGGCGGAGGACTGTGGAGGCTGAGATGCAAAGAATGAACCAGAGTTGGCACTGTACGAAGCATGGCCACCGACCAAGCAAAGTGGAATCAATTTGTTGTTGCCCTACAAGACGCCACTAGGCGTGATGGCCTCTGACTACTTTGACGGTCGTCGGCTAAGGATCAAAGAAGAAGAAGGTTTCGTCAGATGTTTTCAAGAAGTAGATTTGAAGCATTATATCATACAATGCTTCATGCCTCTGATGAAAATTCACAAGGAAAAGAAAAGATTGAACCTTTTATGAACATTTTGTTGCAAAAATGTCAGAGTGCCTTTTACCCATTCCAAAATCTCAGTTTGGGTGAAATGGTAAAAGGGTATAAAGGCAGATGACAATATAAGCAGTATAATCCAAGTAAACCAAGCAAATATCACATAAAAGTCTTTGGTTTATGTGATTCAGCAACTGGATATGTGGTGAACATGTTCACATATTTTGGTTCTGGTACTTCATATGATCCTGAAGTGGATACAAACAGTGGGCAAGCTGTCAAGATTTTTCAGACCCTAATTTAACCTTTGGGTACAGGACACCATTTATTTGCTGACAGGTATTACACCACAAGAGAACTCATTGACTTCTTACTGGAGAAGAAGCAATACTACACTGGTACTCTAAACATTATCCGGAGAAATTTTCCATTACAGCTGAAGACTCTGCGCCTTAGTTATCTGGAATACAGATGGTATATGACACAAACAAGCACAATGTTGTGTACAGCATTTAGAGACAAAAAGACCAAGAAATTGGTTTTCCTTGTATCTTCTCAGGCCAAAGTGGAGACCATAACAACATGGAAGCACATTGTCAAACCAAAAATGATAGATGAATACAACAATTCAATGAATGGGTGTGATCTCCTGGATCAAAAAGTTGGTTATTATGGTGTGCACAACAGAAAATCTGTTAAATGGTGGAAAAAAATTGTCTTCTGGCTGCTTGAAATAGTGCAGGTGAATGCTTCAGTGTTATACTGTTTTCATCAAGGTGAAAAGCAATCATTGCTGCAGTTCAAAAGAAATCTTCTTCACCAACTAACTGAAGCTTCTGCTGTTTTGAGTCCACTTATTGTCCAAAAAAATGCAGCTACTAATATTGTTAGATCTCAAGCTGCCTCAACTTCAGAGTACCAGTGTGACACAAGTCATCTTGTATGTTATGCAAAAAGAGATAAGAACTGTGTCCACTGCAGCACACCTGCTCGTCATCAGTGCTCTCATTATTATTGCACTGGATGTCCAGACCAGCCACATCTACACCCACAATGTTTTTATGACTACCATAAAAGCATGTGAATAGTAGCAAATTCTTCTGGGAAATGTAAAATAGAATTTAGTTGGTGTAAATAATATTAGTCATAGTTGTTTGTTTTTTCAGAAATATGTGGTGTAGGAAAACAATCATATAAATTATATATTTGAAGTGATTGTGGTAAAATTTGTTGTGTTTCAAAATGGATGTGCACTGATATTCTGAGATTTTTCTGCTATGGATTAAACTGGAGCTGACATATGTAAGTACACAGTTTTATTTATCTTTTTTCCAGTTATTTTTGATCAGGTCTACACTTCACATAACATGACATACACTTTTCCTACATCAAATAATTATTTACAGCATTTCACAAGATTCTTCAGTCAATTTCCAAATCAATTTGTATAACATCAACACCTAGTTAAATAAAATGTGTATCTACTGCCTGTTTTTAAAATATAACATGAAGAGAAAAACTGCACACATTTTAAGTGGTTGTTTTTACAAACATATGTGGTTTTGAGAAAAAAATCATAAAAATTACATATATGAAGTGATAGTGATAAAAGTTTCTAGATATGTTTCAAACTAAATGTGCACTGATATTCTTAATATTTATTGCCATACATTAATTGGGAGCTGAAATATTTAAGTTTAAGTATACAATTTTATTTAATTTTTTAAACATTTTTAAAATCAAGTCTACACTTCACAAGACATAACACACCTATTCATATCAATTAATTATATGAAGCAATTCATAAGATTCTCCAGTTGATTTCCCACATGTTTATGTATAACATCAACACCTAGTTAAATAAAATGTGTATCTACTGCCTGTTTTTAAAATATAACCTGAAGAGAAAAATTGCACACATTTTGAGCGGTTGAATTTTACAAACATATGTGGTTTTGAGGAAAAAAATCATAAAAATTACATCTATGAAGTGATAGTGATAAAAGTTTCTAGATATGTTTCAAACTAAATGTGCACTGACATTCTGAACATTTTATTGCCATACATTAATTGGGGGCTGAAATATTTAAGTTTAAAGTATACAATAAAAAAAAAAAATTTTTAACACACTTTTTTAATGAAGTCTACACTTCACACGACATAACACACACATATTCATATTAATTAATTATATGAAGCAATTCATAAGATTCTCCAGTCAATTTCACACATTTAAATGTAAAACATAAGTACCTACTGAACTTATGTATTTGTCCACTGTCTGTTTTTAAAACCTCACCTGTCTGAAAAAATTGCATCCATTTTCGGGCCTGGGTAAAACCCAATAACAGTCTGGGGGGGAATGAGTTAAAACATCTCCTGACATTTCTATAAATAGCCACACAAATTCAAGACGGTCATGTGACCTATTTGCATAAAATGTTTTTTTTTTTTTTTTTTTGGATCTGGCAACCATTCATAATGATGCTCTGAAAATTTCAAAGGCCTATGTCTGTTTTTCAATTTTTTATGAATTTAAAAAAAAACCAGTTGCTCTTAAAGAAATCTGCAAACACCCTTGGTAATGGGAGAGAGTAATGCTCCAGATTGCTGGTCAGCAAAGTGATAAATATATCTGAGAAAATTATATGAGGAAAATATTAGTTTCCCATCCTTGAAAATCATGTACTTGAACCTGGAAAAGGCTGGAAAAACCCTGGAAAATGCTTGAAGAAATTTGCTATGAACCCTGTATAAAGATGAACATGAACATCTGTGTAATCAATCTTTACCCATGTTTCGTAGGCCAGTGATCAAATGCCTGTATTTATGTTATCATTTTGTCACCTGAAGGGAGAGATGGAGTAAGTCAAAAACAGGGTAGGTGACTGTAAGAGAGGAGAAAAGGTCACTAAAAATGGGGCCTTTATCATCATCCTCATGTAAAGGGCAAAAACAATAATGCTACAACTCCATATCATCCATATTTTTTTCTTTTGTCTTGTGGAGTTTCAATCGGATGCTCATCTCTTTGTATTCAGGGTTTGCCTTGTGTTGAGGACTGCTTCATGGTGTGCATTCATCTTGGCAGGTTTATTTTCGGCCGGGGTGATTGCACCATTCAGCATCCCAACTAAAGACACACTAAGACGTATCACGTATAGGATGATGACGTGAAATACATAGTTACATCTAGTCTGCATTTGTGCCTTCGGGCCAATAGGAAGTATATTTTATTAATGTGGTTTTAACCACCGTACAGTGTATAGCAAAGCGTGGCCGTTGCCACTTAGATTTATTGATAAGAAGTGTATTTCAGGACCCGAGTGTCCAGAGATATAAGAGAATAAATAATTAGATAGTCGTCGAATGACATTTGTGATGGCCAACTTGCCAGAATAATCAATAATTGATACGTTAGTAATAAAAATGGCGTGGTAAGTCAAATGACAAATAAAATATGAACTCGGAGTCTAATTATGCTAGTAAAGCTAGAATGATTATGCAGACAAAAGAAAATGTGTACTAGTGTACTGAAATGAAGTTTAACACGGTGATATACGAGATATATAAACTGTGAAGACTTTAAGAGTCTGATAATTGTAATTAATGCACAATGGTCTGTGCGAGTTTATGAATATGATCAATAGTCTAATGTGAAAGTACAGTGTGAAGTTCTAGTCTATGTCACAAAAGAACTGTGGTCGTTATTAAATGTATTCAGTCGTCATCGATGGAGTTTCTTAGTGAATTTCCTTCATATTGCAAGCATTGATTGATTTACCGTTATTTCTTGACCTTTGATGTCGTTGTTTGACATTCGACACTGAATGTTATCTAAAATAGAAGAGACCCTAGCATCACTTGGCGCAAGATCATAAGAAGACTAGAATAATTATAATAACAATCTAAACATATAAAAACACAACACTAGAACTTGAAGAAACGAAAAATTAATTCTTTAATGAATAATAATAACGGTAATAATACGTCTTCAAGAACCCGAAGGAACATATCAACAAGAAGTTCCCAATACCTTGTCTGTAGTGCCCATGAGGAGTCCAGTCTGTGGCTTGTCTTGGTGGTCTACCTTCATGTTTAGTATGTGGCTTGTCTTGGTGGTCTACCTTCATGTTTAGTATGTGGTTTGTCTTGGTGGTCTACCTTCATGTTTAGTATGTGGCTTGTCTTGGTGGTCTACCTTCATGTTTAGTATGTGGCTTGTCTTGGTGGTCTACCTTCATGTTTAGTATGTGGCTTGTCTTGGTGGTCTACCTTCATGTTTAGTATGTGGTTTGTCTTGGTGGTCTACCTTCATGTTTAGTATGTGGCTTGTCTTGGTGGTCTACCTTCATGTTTAGTATGTGGCTTGTCTTGGTGGTCTACCTTCATGTGTAGTATGTGGCTTGTCTTGGTCATCTACCTTCATGTGTATTATGTGGAGGCTGGCTGAGGCTTGACTTGGCTGTCTGCCTTCATGTGGAGTTTGGTCTGTGACTTGTCTTGGTTGTCTACCTTCACGTGTAGAAAGTATAAAAATGGAAAATGTTATTGAAGTCAGAATGTGACTCACTTTTACTCATTCATTTGATCTCAATGTTAATCATTGTTTTTTTCTACCTATTCTTGGATTTTAGTTCCTTGTTCTGTCTTCTCAAGCTAGCTTTGTCTGTCATCTCCTCAGAGAGTACTATCTTTTCTTCTTTTCCATTTTCTATATTTGTTGGTGCCTTTGAAATTTTGAAAAAAATTGAAGAATATTTACTCTCAATGCAGGCATTCGGTGATAACAGCAATGGAATGGTTGCTTAGCAATGAATCTGACCCTGACATTGACAAGCCACTTCCTGGTCAAGACCTAGATGAAAACGATGGTGCTGAGAAGGCTGCAACAGAGGAGGTGGCTGCAGCTGATGAATCTTCCAGTGATAATGTTGAAGGTGGTGCCACTGGCGGATCTGAAGCACCTCGCTTCAAGAATATTTTGGAAACCATCCGTGCCTTTCAGCGTCGAGAGTTCAGACCTCATCCTCACGTATGTCATCTTGAAAATTCTCCTTCCTCTGATTTTTGTCTTGTTTTCCCTCTCATCTTCTTTCAGTCTACTGTGAATCCCTTGTTTCTTCTTGTGTAATCCCTTATCTTTTACTCCTTCATTTATAACACATAAGGAAAGGAAACACTAATGCCCCTTTCACTCCTTCATTGCTCTACAGATTTCTCTCTTCCACACTTCATTCATCTCTATTCTGTGGCTCCGTTCTGTCTTGACAGTCTCTTCTCATATTTCTCATTTCTTCTGCACAACTTGCTTCTCACTTCTTCTCTGCTTTTGGACATTTCTTTCTGCTTCTGTCTGACTTATCTTTATTGTTTTCTATTTCTCTCCCTACTCCCTTTTTGTTTTTTTTTCTGTCAATTTTTGACGTAAGTATTCATTAATTTTCTTTCCTCTTTCATCTCGTGCTACACTTTTCCATACCTCCCATTTGCAAACACTTTTTCCCCTTACTTCAGAGTCATCACATTTCCTTCTTTCCCCTACTGTCATCCCATATTTTATTTATCCCCTTTGCTGCCTCTCCCTCTTTGTTACTTCTGTGCTGACAGCTTTCAGTGGCTCTTACTTTTTGTTTTCCCTTCATGTCCCTTCTTCGTTTGTCTTATTCTTCAACTGTCATTTTTTGTTTCTGTGACATTGTTCTCATTCTTTTAGTTAAACTTTCTTTTCTTTATCCTGTCCCTATGTTGAGTCCATCTGTCGAGGGGTGTGTGGCTAATTTATATTTCGTGCTTATTCCTGCCCTTAGCTTTTGCACGACTGTTTGTTTGTATCCCATATAGATAGGAATGTGATGTCCAGGGTTCTCTCTGTATGTGCCTGGCGAATAAACATTAATTCTTAGTATTTACTTACTTTGTGCACACATCTCTTTCTCCAACGAAAGTAACAATAGTTGAGTGACGGTTTGTAACTTTATTACACATGACGACGAACTTCACATTAGACCCATTGATGTGGTCAGGCAATAAGAACATAATCCAGATTAATAATAATAATAAAAGTCACTCATTTGCATGAACAATTATGAATGTTAAATATGCCATACATTAGAATACTCCCATGTAAAAACAGGAATGTACATTAGGGCTTTCCACACACGCCCAAACACACATCTGTGCCGCCTAACGGCTGGTCACTCAATGCCCCCTTCGCTAACTCTCTCTTGTTTTTTTACCTGCCTTGTTAGCAAAACTTCCCCAGCCAGTCTCATCATGTGACATAGAGTGGCTATTTGGGTGAAGTGGCAAAGTGCCAAACTCGGCGTTAAAATTAATGCATTTTCTACTCCCAACATTGCCCCCCTGTTCCCGAGCGGAAACCAAGGGTTTTCGCTTGAGAACAGTGGATAGTTAGCCCAAGAACTATTAATCTATTAGGAAAGAAAAAAAAAATCATACTGCTTAGAATAATATATATGAAATAGTAATTGTAGTACCAAATGACTCCTACAGGCAGCATGGTGCAACAAGACCATACCAAAGGATTGGGAGATCGCCATCATAACACCAATTTTCAAAAAGGGTGACAACCGACAGTGTGGAAACCATAGAGGCATATCCCTTCTCAGTGTCCCTGGAAAAATCTACTCTAGAATCCTAGAGCAGAGACTCCGACGCCTAGCTGAGCCACAATTGGATGAGGTCCAGTGCGGATTCCGAGCAAACCGAAGTACTCAAGACCTAATCTTCACACTCAGACAGCTGAGTGAAAAGGCCCTTGAGTATAAGAGTGAGATCCATCTTTGTTTCATAGATCTGGAAAAGGCGTTTGACAGGGTCCCTTGGAGCAAAATTTGGGACTGTTTGGCAAGGAAGAATATTCCAGCACCTCTGATTCATGCTATACAGAGCTTCTACAAGTCTTGCAGAAATTATGTGAGGACAGCAAACCATAAGTCAGAAGAGTTCAGGACCACCACTGGTGTAAGACAAGGTGATATCCTATCACCTTACCTCTTCATACTCCTTATGGACGATGTCATCAAGGCATGTAAGGAGAGAACAAGAAAGTATTCAGTGGGGTACTGGAAGATGAGACAGGTCTATATTTCAGAGCTGGCATTTGCTGATGATGTTGCCCTGATTGCTAAATCAGAGGCACATCTCCAATCCAACCTGCAAGTCTGGAAGGAAGAGCTGGAGAAGAGAGGGATGGTCATAAGCAGCTCTAAAACAAAATCCATGGTGATATCACGAGAAGAAAGAAGGCATCAGATTAAGCTGGGAGAACAGGTCCTGGAGCAGGTTGACCACTTTAAATACCTCGGAGCTATTATAGACCGAAAGGGAGGCATCAAAGAAGAGTTGGCCACTCGAAAAGCAGCAGCTGGGAGACTTTTTCAGGCCATAAATCGAGGATTCCTCAGCAAGAGAGAGGTTGGTAAGAAAACGAAGATGGCTGTATACCGCTCCACCTATGTCCCAGTCTTGACATATGGATTCGAGTCATGGGCAATGACTACAACCCATAAAAGCCAGATCCAAACCTCAGAAATGAGGTATCTGAGGAAGGTGGTTGAAGTAACAAGAAGAGACATGGTACGCAACCAGACGATACGTCAAGGCCTAAAATGCCACCCCCTACAGACCCAAGTAGAACAGTCCCAACTAAGATGGTTTGGCCATGTCTGCAGAATGGGAGAAGATCGGCTACCACGACAAGCATGGGAAACAAAGAGCCAAGGATCCAGACCCCGAGGACGACCCAGAGTCCGCTGGGAGGACAACATTAGACAATCTTTGAAGGACTGAGGACTGGAATGGAACCAGGCCAGGAGGAAGACAGCCGATAGAATAGTCTGGCGCTCTCTCTTCCAAACCTCTACACCTCATGGTAGAAGGGGAACGACTAAGTAAGTAAGTAAGTAAGTACCAAATGACATGAAAACATATATATTTAAACAGTTTAGACAAAATGTAATCCAATCTTTCAAAAAATGCACTTAAAGTCATAACATGAATGTTTCAATAATATATCACCTGAAAAACAAAACAAGATCAGACAATGTCAACATCTGGCACAAACAATTTCACTTTCCAGTTACATTCCTTGACAATAAGTCTGCCAGAAAGTTTTCTGATCCCTTGATGGGGATAATTGTATATCTATATTCTTGGATAAGCAAGAACCATCTGTGTAATCTACTGTTTGTCGTAGTTTTTTGATTTAGGGATGTTAGTGGACGGTGATCCGTCTGGAGGTAGAAGTGTGCGCCAAGTAAATAGCGTGATAACTTGCCCATACACCAAATGATGGACAAGAGTTCTCTTTCACTGGTGGAATACCGAGTTTCTGCTGGTAGCAACTTCCTGCTTACATACAAGCATGGATGTGGAGTATCATTGAACCATTGCAACAGGCAACCACCAATGCCAGTCTGAGAAGCATCAGTCCTCAGAAGAAATGGCATAGTGATATTAGGTAACATCAAAATAGGTGCCTTGGAACATACAGTTTTAATTTTGTTCAAAGCTCCACTGCAAGTATCGGACCAAACAATTTTATTAGGAGCTCCCTTTTTAGTCAAAGATGACAGGACAGAAGAAATAGATGAAAAGTTCGGAATGAACTTGTGATAGAAGTTAATGAGTCCTAACATGCTCCTAACCTGTTTCTTTGTCTGAGGGATATCTAATTCTAATATGCGTTTGACAGTGTGCTCATCAGGGTATAACATGTGGTTACTAACACGGTGACCAAGAAATGAAATTTCTCGACAACCAATCTGAACCTTTGAAGGTCTAACTGTCAAACCATGCTTTCTGAGTAGCATTAATAAAGATTTTAATCCTGTGATATGTTCTTGCCAAGAACTATGGAATAAACAGATGTCGTCTATGTATGTGATGACATCAGATCTATCTCCTAAGAGTCTCCGCATCATGCGCACAAACGTCGCGGGAGCATTGACAAGGCCAAAACACATATAGTTCCATTGGAATAAACCATATGGAGTCATAAATGCAGTTAGAGGTTTGGCTTTATCAGTTAAAGGGATCTGCCAATATCCCTTGGATAGATCTAGTTTGCTAAAGTATGTAGCCTGGGATAGTTGTGATAAGAGATCCTCCAAAACAGGCATAGGCTCAGCATCTGTGAGAGTGACACTGTTAAGACGTCTAAAATCAATGCAGATGCGAAGAGATTTGTCCTTCTTTCTAACTAGAACCATAGGAAAAGAATAGGATGATTCAGAAGGAGAAATGATGCCCATGCGTAGCATATCCTTAAGTTCACTATCCACCTGAGATCTGTAGTGTAAGGGTATAGTATACGGTCTGAGTTTGATAGGGTGATCATCAGTCAATGTAATATCATGAGAGATAACATCAGTGCGACCTGGAAGTTCAGTCAGCACATCAGAGAAAGATTATAAAACAGAAAGAGCCTGTTCTCGATAACTAGAATCTAAATCACCTGATACAGTTACATCTCTCCAAGATTCGGAAGATGTTAAAGGCAGCAGAGGAAAATTAAAAGATATATCGCTCGCTGTAGAATCATCAGATTCCACAACAGCTGACAAAGTCTGTCGAACTGGTTCATCAGAAATACTGTCTAAGATAGGTTCTAACTCTGCAGGGCGCTCCACATACAATTTTAACATATTAATGTGAAATGTTTTAACTTTGCCCCTTATGTCAATGGCATAATCTACATCAGTTTTCTTCTCAACCACCTTAAAAGGGCCCTGCCAGGAAATTAGCAGTTTATTTTCTTTGGTCGGAAGAAGTAGCCATACTTGTTCTCCTGGTAGGAACGAACGTAATTTTCGAGATTGGTTGCAGCGCACTCTCGACCTCTGTGAAGCATTACGTATCATACCTGATGCATAAGTACATGCATCTACAAGGCGTTGTCTGAGATCAATGACCAGTTCATAGCTGGTGCAGACAGTAACATCCTCCACTGATCCCAACAACAAATCCTTGAGTATGTGCATAGGACCTCTAGGGTTGGCACCATATACCAACTCAAATGGCGAAAAGCCAGTGCTCTCATGGGGCACTTCTCTGTAAGCAAATAAGACTGCTGGTAACATTCGGTCCCAGTCACGAGGACATGTCTCGGTGACTTTGCCTAACATCTGCTTCAACGAGCCATTGAAACGCTCGCAAACGCCATTGCTTTCCGGATGGTATGGGCTTGTGAACGAATGCTTAATTGCTAACATGTTCTCAATATCTTTCATCATTGAGACATAAATTGAGTACCACGATCTGATAAGATTTCATCAGGAAATCCTATGCGACAAAAAATAACAAATAAAGCATCAGAGACAGCTGCTGAGGTGATAGTCTTCAATGGTATGGCCTCCGGCCAACGTGTACATAAGTCTATACACGTTAGGATATATCTATATCCTCTATCTGACATGACTGACATAGGACCAACTATGTCAATTGCAAGCTTGGTGAAAGGCCGTAATGGCACATCAGTGACTTGTAAGGGTGCAGCGTGGTGCTTGCCCCTACGTGCTACCTTTTGACAAGTTGTACATGACCTGCAGTATAGCTTTACATCTCTGTTAACACAGGGCCAATAAAAATTTGAGGTGACACGAAACAGAGTACGCTTAATCCCCATATGACCAGCTAAAAGCGAGTCATGGGCAGTATTCAATACAATAGGTCTAAAACTCTTTGGAATAACTACCTGTCTCCTGACTAAAACATAGTTGTCAAAGCATCTAGTCAGTACTGAGTTCTTAAATTCAAACCAATAACGTGAAGTTTTTGTTTTCTTCACATGTTTGCTCTCTGCTAGAGCAAACAATGGTTGCAAAGCAACATCTTCGCGCTGTTTGGTCGTGAACGACTGGGGGGAAACATGAACATTCTGAAGAGATGCTCTCTCACTAAATGGTATAGCTGGCTCTGCCTTGGATTCAGCGGCATGCTGGGCCCTAGTGACCACAGCGTTAGCCAACATTGGGTGAGATTCAACCCATTTATGTATCTCCTCTGGGGAGCAATCCTTAATACCTGGTATATTACCAAGGATAATGTCTGATACTGGTTCATCAAGGACACATGCCCTTACCTTACCTGTAAAGAAAGGTGTGGCAATATCTATTTCTGCCACTGGGTAACACTCTATACTCCCACCAAATGTTATGCACTTCACTGTTTTACCAGTAAAGGCAGATTCATCAATTAGCGATCTACGGACTCCGACAGTGGTACAGCCAGAATCATGAAGGACACTTACATGCCTGTTATACAGAAAACCAGTATATAACGTGAAGCGTCCCACGTTCTCACAAGATGACATAGCAGGTAGAGCGTGCCCGCAGATCAATCTGGGCTGTGAACCAGGTTGGAATAAAGATTTGCACCCATAACAATTTTCATCATTAAGTGAGCTAACAATACATGCATTGGCATGGTCGGCTCCCTTCTCATCATTCTTCTTTGCAGTTACACATGCATTACCCTTCTCATGATTGCTATTGTCATTATGCCCACAGTGTTTGTTAGTGCTGTTTCCATAATATTTCTTATAAGTTCTATTCCTAGCACATTACCAACATCTGCCATTATTCCTATTACCACTGTAGGATGCATTGTCTTGTGTGGGTCTATGATCCATCCGTTTGTGATGCATTTCCTCATTACGGCTAGAATTCTGCCGCCACTGACCTTGGTTTGAATAACCATAGTCTCGCCTCTGTGGGAAGTTAGATGGTGACCTCTGCCTTGGGAAGTTATATTTTCCTCGGTAGTTGGATCTATAACTTTGCCTTACTCTGCTGTCCACACTCTGTGATCGAGGTCTATGACCACCATCTCTAAAGTCATGACGAGCCACACATACTGGGAGTGCGTCCTTTATAGTTGGTTTGTGAACCTCTTTATCTGGGTGAGCTGTCATATATTGTCTCCCAAGTATCTCCATTGCCTCAAGGTCTTTCGGTTTTCTTTCTTGAAAAAATGAGGCAAGATCGGTGCTACATGCCGACAACACCTTGTCACGTAACATTAGATCAAGTAAGCCAGTGAAGGTCTTATCAATTCCGGACAATTCTATCCATCTTTTAGAATATAATTTTATTAATGAGATAAATTCTCCAAAGTCAGCTTTCCTGCTAGGCAGACAGGAATGAAATTTATCACGGAATCCTGCTTCTGTAAGCTGAAATTTACGTAGCAATGTCTCCTTGACAACATCGTAGTCTTCTCTACTACCGCTGTCCAGAGCAAAATAAGCCTGTAGAGCGTCCGCTGTTAAAAAAATCGCATAATGTTGCACTCCATTGACCCTTGGGGATCTTCAACGCGCTGACCTTGAGCTCAAAACGTTGTAAGAAACTATCGACGCAGTCGATTTGTTGGTTGAAATTAGGCAATCGTATCCGGTTTGTGGTCACAGGTGTACTAGATGATGTGTTTGGAGCATCCAACTCCACTTTTCTTAGGGCGACAGCAACATCTATATCTTTCTGAATACGCAATTTCTCTATCTCCAAATCAGTTGCTTTCTGAGCAGTTGCAGCAGCTAATCTTAATTTTTCTTGCTCAGCGTCAATCTTTAGTTTTTTCTAGCGCAAGAGCTTGTGCAAGATCTTTTTCTTTCTCTTCCATCTTCATTCTCTCCAATTTCTCCTTTTGTTCTAACTTGTCCTTCTCCAAATCTTGTGTCTTTTTCTTCTCATCATGTTCTAACTGAAGACGTTTTAATTCACGTTCATTCTGTCTTTCAATTCTTGCATTATAGCTGTCAAATTGTGCAGTAGCAAACGCCTCTAGTTCCGCTCCTGATTTATTAAATTTAATCCCAATTTCTATAAAGTCCTGAAAGGAAGACTTGGTTTCCTACCAGAAACTACTTTCTGTTCAAAGTATAGTGATATTTATAATGATGAACAATACAAAACTCAATACCTATGTAAGTCCTACAAACCCACCAAGGACATAATTAGAATGTGTTAAATTATGGTGATATTGTTAATGAACACTGTAGTGCTCAATACATGTTATAATTAAAAGAAAAAAAATATGCAAAATTATGCCATGTATATCAATGGGTCCAGACAAATGTACAATGAAAAGATGAAGGCAATGATGTCAATGACAATGATGATGATGGTATATTTTCAAATACAACACACACAAAAACAAATTAAAATTAACTAAAATAAGACAACAAAACAATATTCTATATTAACATGTAAAAAAAATTATTATTATTAGACACTACAAATAATTCACAACTAAAACGAAACAACCGTCACATTAACAACTAAGGAGAAGAAGGTATAGAAAGCACTATTACAACAACTGACAATGTGAGACATATATACGAAACAATAACAAAACGTGATACCTAACGCCACATCTAAACAAAAATGAAATGTTCGCAATGCAAAAAAGGACTATCAGTATGAATGCGTCAAAGCGCTAAAATTCCTTAAATGCAAACCTCACATAAACCTATAGAAAATCACCTTTCATCATACTTCCGAAGATGAATGAAAAAAAATGATACCTAAAAAAAAAAATTGGCAACACTGAACATATAGAATAGAAAAAAAAGAAAAATAGCAAAGATAGAGCACGCTATGAAAGCACAAGATGTTTTAAACAAGCTTTTAAAATGAAGCTAAACGTATCGTAAAATGCAGACTAAAGTGTTTTGGTCTGAACACGGGCGTAACGTTGTTTACAGTCTCGCATGAATCAGGAACACTGAGCCAAAATAGAAACTATAGTTCTGAAAACTTGTTTTATAATATGTCGTCTGGTCGAACTATTTTATTTAATAAAAAGGTCCGTAAAGTTTCTTTTATAGATTTATAAATGTTAGTACACGTATGGTCCCTGAAAGCCTTCAATGTTTTTGGAAAAATAGGTACTTCGTTTGTCTTTAAAATATTCCATCAACAGAAATCATGCGTGTTTGTTGACGTAAATTCCTGCTGCCGTTAAAGGTCACGGGGCGTGGCTAATTTGCCGCAGTGCGTCGAAAAGTTTCGCTTTGTACGGGAAGTTCATTTGCGCGATTGCTGGTTTAACCGCAGTGTTTGCAAAAAGGTTAGTTTGCACGAAAGATCATTTACACAAACAAAAAGTCATTGTTATACAGCGCAGCACTTCAAAATAGCTTAAAACATGTTGCCTTAAAAGTGCATCTGAACTCCTGTTTTATGTTCACTCATATTATAGTTCAATTGATGCAAATGCATTTTAGATAAACTTGGTGCACATAATTAATTCAGGCACAATAGCTTGGCTACCCATCTGTTGAGCCCATCTGTCGAGGGGTGTGTGGCTAATTTATATTTCGTGCTTATTCCTGCCCTTAGCTTTTGCACGACTGTTTGTTTGTATCCCATATAGATAGGAATGTGATGTCCAGGGTTCTCTCTTTATGTGCCTGGTGAATAAACATTAATTCTTAGTATTTACTTACTTTGTGCACACATCTCTTTCTCCAACGAAAGTAACAATAGTTGAGTGACGGTTTGTAACTTTATTACACATGACGACGAACTTCACATTAGACCCATTGATGTGGTCAGGCAATAAGAACATAATCCAGATTAATAATAATAATAAAAGTCACTCATTTGCATGAACAATTATGAATGTTAAATATGCCATACATTAGAATACTTCCATGTAAAAACAGGAATGTACATTAGGGCTTTCCACACACGCCCAAACACACATCTGTGCCGCCTAACGGCTGGTCACTCAATGCCCCCTTCGCTACCTCTCTCTCTCTCTCGTTTTTTTACCTGCCTTGTTAGCAAAACTTCCCCAGCCAGTCTCATCACGTGACATAGAGTGGCTATTTGGGTGAAGTGGCAAAGTGCCAAACTCGGCGTTAAAATTAATGCATTTTCTACTCCCAACACCCTACAAATGTCCCTTTCACCTCTCTCAATACTAATGTCCCTTTCACCTCTCTCAACACTAATGTCCCTTTCACCTCTCTCAACACTAATGTCCCTTTCAGTACTCTCAACACTAATGTCCCTTTCACCTCTCTCAACACTAATGCCCCTTTCACCTCTCTCAAAGCTAATGTCCCTTTCACTTCTCTCAACACTAATGTCCCTTTCACTTCTCTCAACACTCTGTCCCTATCACCTCTCTCAACACTAATGCCCCTTTCACCTCTCTCAACACTAATGTCCCTTTCACCTCTCTCATAACTAATGTCCCTTTCACCTCTCAACACTAATGTCCCTTTCACCTCTTTCAACACTAATGTCCCTTTCACCTCTTTCCATACTTCTTTGTTCTCCTCTGTCCAGTTATCTTTTCTCCTGTCTCTGTTTCTGTTCTTATTTCCTATTGCTCTCACTTATTCTCTGTAAATGCTCTTCATTTTCTGTCATCTAGATTTACCATCCGTTGCTGCTTCCGGCTACTCTCTCACTGCTTTCTTACTCTCATTTTATTGTCTTACTCCTCTACAGCATTACCAGATAAGTTGCCAGTTCTCCTCCAGATGGTCAGACTAAATAGTCCCAAAAGGAATGGAAAAAACTAAGCTGAGCATGTTACAGCTAAAAAAAAACATGAAAACTCTATGTGTTTAATTTAAAAAAAAAAGAAAAGAACACATTTATAGAATTTTATGTATGCATACCTTAAAGAGTTTTTTTTATCAAAATCAAATGCCTAAGAGAAATTATGAAGTCATTTTTCTTTACAGTATTTATTTATAAGAATGCTCTTTCAGCAGCAGCACTACTGATGTATATATTAGAGCTGGGATCTTTAACGATTAATTAATCGATTAAACGGTTAAGGAAAAAAAATGTTAATCCATTATTCCATTTTTAACAATGTTTATGTTTTTTTTTGCTTAAATGTGAGAGCATTTGCTATGTTAGAGGTTTGTGATATGGAATTTGGCAAGTATGGTGAATAATAATAAATTGTTTGGTTGTAACTTTTCAGTATTTTCTTTATATTTTCAGGGCCATATTGTCTCATAACAATAAAATGAATAAAGTCCTTGGTGATTTAAACAAAAATGTTATTTATGATTTTTTATAATTTATCCAATTGTTCAAAATCAATCCAGGCCCTAAAATATATGTTATGAAGAAACAGTGCGCAATATTCAAGGAAGTGGCATGTGAGAGGCATGTTTACGTGTTTAGCAACTGTGACCACAAAATAGCTCAGCAGCAATGTTATCAGTGTTTCGCCATGGTCGCATACCCAGTTGAGTCCACTGTGATTCTGGCACTCGCAGGTTTGCTTCATAATAAAGCAAGAAAATAACGCTGACAGAAAGAACACTATAAATTGACTATTACTGTTCTTACTTGCATGCAGTCCATAGTATTCAATTATTGGTTCACAATATTACAATTACTGATAAAATACAGATTAAGTTAGCAGCCAGTAGTTTTATTTTATACTAAAGATGGTTGTAAGGGGATCCCGTTTCTAGACAAACGTGTTGTAATGTGACATCATATCAGAATTGTAGCTGAGAGCATTTTTTTTCTTCAGTGCATTAGGCCAGAATTAAGCTGCTTTTAAGTTATTTAGAATAACAACCAGAAGGATACATATTTTAATAACATGGTGCTTGTGCAGAATAGAAGGTTTGACATACAGGTCCGTAACCCAGAATCCAAAATGCTCAGAGATTGTTGTGTTTCGGAAATCGGATTTTTTCAGATATCATCTAAAGTAGCTTAAGTTGACCGAAAAGTAGCCCAAGTCACTCGAAAATCGCCCAAAAGTCGGCAGAAAGAAGTTTTCAGGTAGTATGACAAGAAGCCTCCGATTGACAGAGTAGTTAGAGTACTGGTCTCTCACGGCACAGGTGCTGGGTTCAATTTACGGTATAGACACGCTTCAGTCTACCCAGCTGTAAATGGGTACCTGGCTTTGCATTTGAGGTAGGTAAGGAAAAGGCAGCAAGGAAGGGAACTTGTCACCCCCACCTCTCGATGCTGGATCTCGTACAGTGAAGTCTCTAACACTTCACTGCCCTACAGCAGTATCTGCTATGGGACTACCTGTTAGTATGATAAGTTGACTCATGTGGAACTGATGGAAAGAAACACCAGTGGAACAAGAGATGGCACTGGATAAGGCACGCATGAAAAGCTGATATTAAATGAGCTATGTAAATACTGTCATTGTTTGGATAGTTTTTTTTTTTTTTTTTTTTTTTTTTTTTTACCAGCGGCACTTGGGCTTTCAGCCCTTCGGCCCAATGACATGTCATTGCGAGGCTGGGGAACCTGAGGATTTTCCTTCCAACCCGGTCAGGAGCTTCGCTCCTTCCCATCTACAGAGGGTTTATCACAGGAGCCGTTCAGGTTATTCAGTCAAATTTCCGGCCGTAAACATTTCTTCAAACGCTGACGCCCGGGTTTGAACCATGAACACCTGGTCGCCAGTACAACGCCGAAGCCATTACACCAGCGCGGCTCCCTGTTTGGATAGTTCTAGGCCTAATTATTTGTACTAGTGCCTGTGCCAAAATTATTAAAGAAATACTTTGTAATTATTATCATTGTAAATTGTTTAATTATAATTACTTGTCTGAATTGTTACAGGCCCTTCAGAATTTAATAGAGATGGGCTTTACGGAGAAGGAAGCCATTTATTCACTCAGGCTATCAAGAAATAACCAGGATGCAGCTGTAAGTTTTAATGTCTTTGTATGCATATTATTCCCTTTAAAAATATTTGATAGCATTACAAGCTAGTCCCTGTTCTGGAATTCCCAGGGTAATAGAATTAGAGGGAGATTGAAAATAACAGTATTCAAAGCACAAGCCATGAAAAATTAACAGTATACAAGGCTAAAATTATGCAGAATATCAGTATCCAATACAAAATCCATACAAAGTGACAGAATACAAGGCAAAAGCCATGTCTGCTTTGGATATGAATTTCAGTTAAGCAAGGGAAGTCCACCTAACATCTGTATGAGAATTAGGAAAAGAAATGTATGAGAATTAGGAAAAGAAATGTATGATAATCAAACAGTTGGCATCATGTTTATTGCACGTCTTCTTGGCTGTATTTATTTTTTTCACCCAGTTCTTTTCGTCTTGTGTTTTTAGAGTCTTTCTCTGTTTCCTCTACCCTGTGAGTTACAGAACAAGGGCTACCCTGCGATGCAAGCAAATGGCTATGTCATGATATGTCCTGCCCACCTATATTTTCAAATTTTGTCTGATTGTACTGCTATTTCCCACATTCTTTCACTCGTTTCCTCATATGCGTTATTGATGAAAAGAAGAAAGAAGTCACACCATTTTTGTCTTATTCTGTGTAAACTTTTTTATTTTTTTAAATAAATGAAATGAGAGGAGAGCAGAATAGCATGAGATGAGCTTAAATTGCTTCTGCTCATCTATCATCTTGGAAGAGAGTCTACCATGCTCAGCCCAATTATTTTGGTTATGATTAAGGTATTCAGTGTAACTATCTTCCATTTTGTGTTTTATTCATGTCATAATGTTGCCTCAGTGTATGATCGACTGGAACGGGCGATGGAATTTAGGACATTAATTTATATACAACATAATGGTTACTTTAAGTTAAAGTTTAACTAACAATTGCCTCCAGCTGGCAGCATGGATAAAAACAGGAGTGAAGTTCAAAGCTGCAATCAAGGTGAAGTGGGTTCAATTCTCGGTGCAGGCTGGAGACAACAGGAGGCTGACACTTGGGAGTCATGGCCCAAGTGGGCCCCCCCTCCCCCCATATGTTAGAATGTAAAGGAGTTTTAGGACTTCATTTCTTTCAGTTTCCATATATGTACAGTGTAGTCCAGATAAGCGGAAGCCGCTAGGGACATCTAAAATACTTCAGCTTATCCGAAATTCTGCTTGTCAGGAGTTTCTACCAAAGAAGACTTCTGGCCGTGACCTGCAAAATTGCTTAGACTTAACAGAAATTCTGCGAAAGTGAGTTCTGCTTATCCGGACTGTATTGTATGTACAAATGGCGTCACTGAAGGACAGAAAACAAGAATAACCAGAAATCATCACCACCCTTCAACTTCCCAAGGATATAGGCCTTCAACAAACTTATGCCAAGTCTTCTGTCCAGTGCCATCAAGGTCTTTCCATGTCTGTCTCCAGTTCTCTTCTCCATGTGGTCCTTGGTCTTTCTCTACCTCTCTTACAAGCCAGGCATCACTTTTGCGTCAAGATATTTCTTCATATGTTTTTCTCTCATAAACCAGCATGTCTTACTGGGTCATACACTGCTCTTTTGCAGTGTGATGTCCATCCCATTGTTGTTTATTTCAGAGCCTCTTGGCAAACAAAGGTAATGCCCTGCTCTTTCAACCAGAATATTTAGTAGCATAAAATAAAGGATTAAATTCATTGCGTTTTATTTTTAAATAATGTATATTCAAAATCCTCACTAGTGTGATTGGCTCTTGAGTGACCGCAAGGAGAAGACAGAAACTATTGACCAAGGTTTAGATCCAAATAGTCCAGTTTACAAGGCTATCTTAGCGCACCCAAATGTACAGCTTGGATTAAACAATCCTCGTTGCCTGCTAGGTAAGTACTCCTTATCGCCGACTTCCTGTTTGATGAATTACTCAATGATATTAAAGAACCCTTATTGCCTGTTTGGCCATTATTTGATATCCTTTAAAATGCTTTTTTCTTTCTTATATATACCATTAGACAATTGGTATTCCTCCTAAGCAGGTACTTAATACATTAAACAGCCTTCATTGCCTGCTAGACACTCATTTGATACCACTAAAAAATCACTACTACAAAAACAACAACCAAAAAGCTACACTTTTATAAATGGGTGCTTGCGTAGAATTGAAGGATTGAACTGATGACAAGAACCAGACAAGTGCCAGTGGAACAAGAGATGAACAAAGGATGCTGGTGATGGATCGTACGCACACTGAGAAAAACCTGTTGATAGCATTACAAGGCAGTCCTTGTTCTGGAATCCCCAGGCCAAGAGTAGAGGCAGATGGGAAAAAACACACGGAGAGGAGAGCTAGAGGCAGAAATAACAATGATGAGAAAAACATGGAAAGACCTTGAGCTGGTGCCATGTGACAGGAGGACTTGGTATATTTCTCATGGAGGCCTTCCATGGGGAGCTAAAGGGTATTGATGGATTGATTGAAATACCTTATAGCAATAAGCAGCCTTCATTGCCTGCTAGACAATCATTTGATGCCACTAAAAGACACCATTCATTAATTACCCTTCTGCTCCCTGGGGTGTATAGGCCTTCAACAAGTCCTCCAGTCCTGTGCTGTTCACTCAAGGTGCTTTTCATGTCTTCTTTGTTCTTTTCATTTCTGTCTTCAGTTCTCATCTCCATGTATTTTGGGTCTCTCTCTTACCATTGGGATTCTGAAAGAAGGACTGCTTTATAATGCTATCAACAGGTTTCTTTGTTGAGTGTCCTATCCATCGCCAGCATTTTTTTTTATTATCTCACTGGTACTTGTCATCACTTCCACATTGATGATCTTGTCATCACTTCCACATTAATGATCTTGTCATCACTTCCACAGTGATGATCTTGTCATCACTTCCACATTAATGATCTTGTCATCACTTCCACATTAATGATCTTGTCATCACTTCCACATTAATGATCTTGTCATCACTTCCACATTAATGATCTTGTCATCACTTCCACATTAATTATTGTGTCATCACTTCCACATTAATGATCTTGTCATCACTTCCACATTAATGATCTTGTCATCACTTCCACATTGATGATCTTGTCAATCCATGTCTAACCTTCTATTCTCTGCAGGCACCATTTTATGACATTCTCTAACTTCTTGGTTGTTGTGTTTGCTGTACTGCATACTGCAGAGCCGTACAGGAGGACAGACTTGACATATGAGTTGAAGATTCTTATTTCTGTGTTGGACTTGATTTCTTGTGATTTCCATCAATTTTCCTCATGACTGGCCTGTGGTGCTACCAGGTTTCAAATCCAGTAACTTTGCTTCTAGAATCAAACACAACAGTTAATTTGATTTTAAGATTTATGTTTTCTCTCCTTCTCTCTCCCTCACTCTCTCTCCCTGCCCTCTCTCTTTTTCTGTTTCTCTCTCCCCCCTCCTTTTTTTTAAAATTTCGTTTGACTTCAGTTTAGCTAGAATTGCAGTTGTTTGCATTATCTTTGCTCTTAGTTTTTGTTCATCGTTAATCTTAGTTTTAGCTGGAATGCTGTCTCTAGATCTTGTTCATGAATTTTGATGGATCGTGTGATTCCTTTTATATTGTTTTTTCATTAGCTGAGTTTATTCCTCTTTCCACACAATCTGCCTAAGGAAAAGTCTCAGAATCTTTTGGCCAAATACCATCACCAATCAAGAACTGCTTACTCGGAGCAACCAAGCGAACATGCACACCATCATAGCTGACAGACGCTGAAGTTGGGTTGGCCACATCCTCAGAAGAGACCCTGATGCCATCACAAGAAAAGCTATGCTATGGACCCCTGAAGGAAAGCAAAAACAGAGGACGACCAAAAACAACTTGATGGAGAGCTATGGAGGCCGAGATGCAAAGAATGAACCAGAGCTGTGCACTGCACGAAGGGTGGCCGCCGACCAAGCAAAGTGGAAGGAGTTTGTTGCTGCCCTACAAGACGCCACCAGGCGTGATGGCCACTGACGGGTGCTTTCACAGTTGGCGGCTGAGGATCAAAGAAAGAAGAAGAAGAGTTGATTCAGCATTGGTGTCCACAGCAAACATTAACCAGGCTCTCTCTTGTCATGTAGAAATGACTGTTTATCCATGTTTATATTCTGTTAATGATTGTTTATTTTCTGTTTATGAATGTTTATGTTCTGTTTATATTCTGTTTATGTTATCTTTATGAGTGTTTATATTCTGTTTATGAATGTTTATATTCTGTTCATGAATGTTTATTAATGTGTATATTGCATTTATGAATGTTGTCACGGGATTGCCTCCCCTTGCTTTGCAGTAGTAGTCCACTAATGGTCACAACGCAAGCGTATCTAAAAGTAGGTCATCCAAGGTATCTATCTTCGTGCAAGATAACTCTTGGCAAAGATGTAGATAGAAGATGAATGGCGTTTCTACCTTAGGGGAGCCTTCACAAGATATTCCCAGAAGTCAAGAACAAAAAGCTGCTTAAGGGCTGAACAAATTTGTTAACTTATTATCTGGTCCGTCACCTTTTGTGAAGGGGTTATGCAATGGTTCTGGCCCGTGAAGCCCCCATTTGGAGTAATTCAATGAATGCCTCTTATAAGTAATGGCTCTATATTTATATATATATGTATTTATCAAGACAAACTGGCTCATACGTTTGCTTTCGTACATATAAACTGAATCAACTATTATTGTTTAGTTTAAAATAACATACAACAAATTTAATAGTCAATTAGTCTTTAACATGGGAAAATAAATATGGAAAATTGGGTGAAAATTGAAATTAAGGTTTCCTCACTAGGGTTTAGGTAGGGCGTTAATAATGTCCGTATTTTTGCTGTAGCCTGTTACACAAAACTTAGCTCCAGATGAGTCCTGCAGCTGTGGTTTCCGTCACTTCTTTTTGGTGATGAGTACACTTCTCCACATAATTCATCCATTGTAGGCGGTTGGTGGCGATACTCTTCTCTCACATTAGTGGCGTAGGAACTTCGGTACTTAAGTCTGATGTCTTGTAACCACGAACTGTGACAAATAGACAGAAACAAATGCCTTCTGCTGAGTACATTTGTTCTCAGCAAACTAACAGGCCCATTGTCATGCGCTCCACCCACCAATGTTAACCTTTCAGAAGAATTAAATTCCCGAGCACACAATGTAACTCAGGGAATATGATAAAAATTCACCAATATCCTTCTGGGTGTCAACTATGAAATTGCGTCTGGAGTGCATGAATAATGATTTGCCTGAATTACAATTAAAAAGGTATAAATCTCACAACATGATTCTATACACTTTAGGCTCATGTGATGGTAATTATCACTCATTACTCGTCCTTACACCCGTCTGAGTTCTGGGGTCATCTCTGCTGTCGGGTTTCCCCGCACGACTAGTCAGAAACAATAGACAGCTCTTGCAGTAGTGGTTCATGCATATACTCTTTTCATATGTTGAGGTTGCCAGCCTTGTATAACCACTTAGCAAGAAACCTGTAGAATTTACATTAGTAAATAATTTGTTTACACTTACCCCAAAATTTTGGGAATGCACACTTCTCCTGGCACAGATTTAGAATGGACACAGCTCTGTATTATAAGCTTCAAATCACGTAGGTCTGGAAATATGAGTTAATTCCTCTGACGGCTGGTCTGTAAATTCCTGGCCTGGGAAACCTGTTTGTATAATTCCTCTTATGACTTGGTCTGGGAAATATGAGTTAATTCCTCTGACGGCTGGTGTTCTATGAATCCTGCCTGAGAAAACTGTTGGTATGATTCCTCTCTGACTCGTTGTGATAAATTTCTCAAGTTTTCAGTCTTGTATTAAAATTGCGGGTTTACTTGTAAATTCCAAAGTTTCCCAATACTCGATCTGGTACTTATAGTTGTGGAATTGTAAGTCCTATCCTCTTTCCTCTGGCTTGTAGGAGGTGTTTAGTTGACGCTGCGATGCAGTCTGTACTGTTCTGTGTCTGATTTCTACAGTATATCTCACACTCCTTAGTTTCAAATCCCAGCTGTGTTTCCACCGAATGTTCTAATCAATTCATTATAGATTCTGGTGAACCAATCAAATCTATCTAGCACTGTTTGGGTGGGTAAGTTTATCATTACTTATCCCACGCGTAGTTGAAAATATTAAATTTAATATACACGCGTGGCCTCTTACAACAGTGATGTCAAATCGTTACATAAGACTTCCGGCGCACCTCTGTCTATCACAATATTGTGACCGTGTGTTTTCTGGCGTAATGACTTCCACCCAGATATCTATCCCGACAGATTATCTAATTATCCCCTTTATCTACGTGCCTCCGCCAGACAGATGTCGGGTCAGACAGTGTTGTCTTCTTTCATACAAGCTTGTGTCAACACGATCAGCAGCTTTCCAATGGGGTCAAATGTTTGAAGGACACGTTTCCACAGGTGGTCACACGGACTCAAAGAGATAAGCGGGTGACCGGTCTGACGACTGGGTATTGTTATGATAATACCACAGTTCAGCTGGCGGAACGTAAATACGTCTGAGGAGTGGTAAACCAGATAAAGACAGTCCTATAGCAAATACTTCCATAGCAAATACTGTTTTTATAGGGGAGTGGCATGCTAGAGACTGTCCCCATGCTTTGTCCAGCATAAAGCAAAATAGTGAAAATAACGAATGAAAAGGCCTGATTTATGCCAAATAAAAGCGATGAGTGAGAAAAACGAAGAAAAAGAAAGGATACTGCCTGAGGGCTGAAGGTGTGAGAGATCACACAAAAGAGCATGTTCAGACGTTTTGTCACAAATGTGTACATTGGTTTATGAATGTCTGTGTATTAAGTTTTCTATAGTAATACGCCTGGACTGTTTTGTTTCAGCATTCTTACAGATGCTAGAAAACCCCTTAAGTGCCAGCCAGTGGTTGAGTGATCCCGAGACTGGCCCGTTACTAATGCAGATATCTCGTATTTATCACTCTGAGAAACTCACTCCTCTCAACTCTGACACAGATTCACCAGACGCGGACAGTTGATGACATCATTAACAAACACTTCTGTTAATCTGGAAAAAAAATATTGGTATGTGTGTTAACAAAAAGTTGTTGTCATTGGACATTGCTGACAGACTCACTAAGTTAAAGGACTTTGAAAGAAAATAAGAGAATCGTGAAGTAAATGCCTGTTGGATGTTTCTAAGTCCTGAATGATTGTTACTGGATGAATAGGACAGTAGCTTTGAAGCAGAAGTCTAGAAAAGAATAGAAATACATGCTCAACAACATGAGATGGATATTAACCATCAAAATATGTAGCAAAAATTAAGTACATAGACAACTAAACAGAGAGTCATCAAGTGTTGTGTATGTTCTGTATTTTAAATTATTGTATTATGCAGAAACTGCAAATGGGCAATTGAAAGAACGAATTGATGGCCTTACTGTAGAGATATACATAAGAATGGGGTATATGAAATGAAAAGATTTTAGAAGATCTAGGAATGAATAGGAGAATGGCTAACGAAACAGAATAATGATGAGTTATATACTGAGACAGAACTATGAGGCACTTAAAATATTGTGGTTATGTACTGAGACAGAACTATGAGGCAGTTAAAATATTGTGGTTATATAAAAAGACAGAACTATGAGGCAGTTAAAATATTGTGGTTATATAAAAAGACAGAACTATGAGGCAGTTAAAATATTGTGGTTATGTACTGAGACAGAACTATGAGGCAGTTAAAATATTGTGGTTATGTACTGAGACAGAACTATGAGGCAGTTAAAATATTGTGGTTATGTACTGAGACAGAACTATGAGGCAGTTAAAATATTGTGGTTATATAAAAAGACAGAACTATGAGGCAGTTAAAATATTGTGGTTATATAAAAAGACAGAACTATGAGGCACTTAAAATATTATGGTTATATAAAAAGACAGAACTATGAGACAGTTAAAATATTGAGGTAATGTACTGAGACAGAACTATGAGGCAGTTAAAATATTGTGGTTATATATAGAGACAACTATGAGACATTAAAATATTGTGGTTATATAAAGATTCAGAACTATTAGGCAGTTTAATTATTGGAGTCATTTAAAGAGAGAACTATGAGGCAGTTAAAATATTAGGGTCATATAAAGAGACTGAGCTATGAGACAGTTTAAATTTTGGGGTCATATAAAGAGAGAACTATGAGGCAATTTAAATATTGGGATCATATAAAGACAGAACTACAAGGCAGTTTAAATATTGGGGTCATATAAAGAGACAGAACTATGAAACAGTTTAAATATTGGAGTCATATAAAGAGACAGAACTATGAGGCAGTTTAAATATTGGGGTCATATAAAGAGACAGAACTATGAAACAGTTTAAATATTGGAGTCATATAAAGAGACAGAACTATGAGACAGTTTAAATATTGGGGTCATATAAAGACAGAACTATGAGTCATTTTAAATATTGGGATCATATAAAGACAGAACTATGAGGCAGTTAAAATATTAGGGCCATATAAAGAGACTGAGCTATGAGACAGTTTAAATTTTGGGGTCATATAAAGAGAGAACTATGAGGCAGTTTAAATATTGGGGTCATATAAAGACAGAACTATCAGACAGTTTAAATATTGGGGTCATATAAAGACAGAACTATGAGACAGTTTAAATATTGGAGTCATATAAAAATAGAGAACTATCAGACAGTTTAAATATTGGGGTCATATAAAGACAGAACTATCAGACAGTTTAAATATAGGGGTCATACAAAGACAGAACTATGAGACAGTTTAAATCTTGGGGTCATATAAAGACAGAACTATGAGTCATTTTAAATATTGGGATCATATAAAGACAGAACTATGAGACAGTTTAAATCTTGGGGTCATATAAAGACAGAACTATGAAGCAGTTTAAATATTGGGGTCATATAAAGAGACAACTATGGAACAGTTTAAATATTGGGATCATATAAAGACAGAACTACAAGGCAGTTTAAATATTGGGGTCATATAAAGAGACAGAACTATGAAAGTTTAAATATTGGGATCATATAAAGACAGAACTACAAGGCAGTTTAAATATTGGGGTCATATAAAGAGACAGAACTATGAAACATTTTAAATTTGGAGTCATATAAAAATAGAGAACTATCAGACAGTTTAAATATTGGGGTCATATAAAGACAGAACTGAGTCATTTTAAATATTGGGATATAAAGACAGAACTATGAGGCAGTTTAAATATTGGGGTCATATAAAGAGACAGAACTATGAAACAGTTTAAATATTGGGATCATATAAAGACAGAACTGAGTCATTTTAAATATTGGGATAAAGAGACAGAACTACAAGGCAGTTTAAATATTGCTGTCATATAAAGATACAGAGCTATGAGACAGTTTAAATATTGGGGTCATAAAGAGAGAACTATGAGGCAGTTTAAATATTGGGGTCATAGAAAGAGACAGAACTATGAGACTTTAAATATTGGAGTCGTATAAAAATAGAGAACTATCAGACAGTTTAAATATTGGGGTCATATAAAGACAGAACTATCAGACAGTTTAAATATTGGGGTCATATAAAGAGACAGAACTATGAGACAGTTTAAATATTGGGGTCATATAAAGACAGAACTATGAGGCAGTTAAAATATTATTGTCATGTAAAGAGACTGAGATATGAGACAGTTTAAATTTTGGGGTTGTATAAAGAGACAGAGCTATGAGACAGTTTAAATATTGGGGTCATAAAGAGAGAACTATGAGGCAGTTTAAATATTGGGGTCATAGAAAGAGACATAACACTTTATTGAAAAACAATGGTAAGAAAGGTTGAAAACAGAACAACAAAAAGGGGGGGGGGGGAGAGAACAGGCAGTGGATTAAGTGGGGAGAAGACAACAGGAGGTGGATAGTTGGTCGTGTCATGGAGTATGTGATGATGAAAACAGACACAATATGTTGTAGATGTATGAAAATGTAATCTTTGATATGGACACCGCACTCAGATTGATAAAACATTGTATACATTTGTGAAGCACTAGTCTTAAAAGTTGATATTGGTTTTTTTTAACCATTTATGGTGTCCAGCTTTGTAGGGAGATGAATTTCCGATTCTTGTGTGCTGTGGTGTGCTTTGGCTAGTTTCACTACCAGCCTTCCTGTATATGTTTTCCTTAACACATTAACTACCGGGAGCCGGTGGGACTGGCTTTTGAAATCCTATTATTTGGACCACGAGCCGCTCAGAGCGTCGATCTAATTTTAGTAATAAAACGAATGAAAAATGTACTGAAACACTTTCTGATCTGGTTCAAGATTTTAAGTTGCCACCGGAAAACAAATTCCCACAGCATGGTTGTTGTAGAACACTGGAAAATTGATATTATGTTCATATTTTTCAACGTTATGGGTTAGTTACCAAATCGTGTAAAACTGTTTACCGTGGCAACTAGTGATAGGACCACAAAAAATGCTTGTAGATCTCGTTTAACAGCTGAATAGGCTAGAAACTTGTTTCAACAATTGACTGATAGATCTAGCGACGAGGACAAGAGTGAAAATGGTGTGCACATTGATTGAAATAGTGATTTTGATAGAGATGGGGCGGAAGCAGTTAAATTGTGAAAATATTGTCCTCTGCCATCGGAAGGCCGTTAAATAGCAACAACCTCTATTAGAGTTACAAATGGTGCTTGTTGTAATAGTACAATTCATTTATCTTTAAAATGACGTGTAATTCATAAAAATCAGTAAACAGTTACGAAAACTACAGCTTACTCTGTACAAACACCTACAGGATGAAAATGGGGGAAAAAATGTAATTCGGCCACAGTGTGTTTTTCAATTCGGTATTTAATGTGTTAACCTCAACCATATTTTTTTCTGTTACAGACTTAAATGGCAGTTGATTTTTGACTGCAGTCTGAATAAGGTAGTCTCAAAGCAGATACTGCCAAAGGGAAGTTAAGTGTTAAATACTTCACCATACAAGGTCCAGCTTTTTTATGAGGTGGAGGTGACCAGTTCCCTTCATTGCTGCCTTTGCCTTCCCTAACCCAACTGAAGAGCAGAGTCAGGTACTCATTTGCAGCTGGGTAGAGTGGGGTGTGACACCACCAGGTTTTGATCCCAGAACTTGGGTAATTTTGTCACTGATGGGCAAGCACTGCTTAGCTAATCAGACACTCGTAGTCAGATTACCAAGTATTTTCTTTTTTTGAAACTGTAGTTGATGAAACTTATTGATGTATTTATTTCATTCTGTCTTTTCTGATCTTCATCTTGTGTGTTTTGATAATGAGATGAGATAATGACCATATTTAGCTATTATTAGCAAAGAATTTGAATAAATGTGCTCTGATACTTTATAAGCAATCACTTTGTTTCCATGAGGCTGGCAACCTCATCGTGTAAAGACTAATTGCTGCAGAAACCACTGCTCCAAGAGCATGTGAACCATTTGTGGGAGCCAGCTGCAGCGTTGGCTCCATGCTCCATAGGGAGCGAAAAGGAACATGATGATGATGGTGACCTTGTTTCCATAGTAATGCACAATTGCAGGTCTGCTGTACTGCTACTACATCTTTCTTATGTTGGCAACCTAGTTTATGCTGTCACATAAAACATTGCATTGGTTTACAATATATCTTTTTCTTAAAGCTGTGGACTCTTAACTTTAGTGTAAGAGTGGGTTGGACAGAAGTGTAAGAGTGGGTTGGGCATAAGTGTAAGAATGGGTTGGCAGAAAAAATAAAAATTGGTTGGACAAAAGTGTATGAATGGGTTGGATAGATATGTAAGAATAAGTTGACAGAAAAATAAAAATGGGTAGGACAGAAGTGTAAGAATGAGTTGGATAAAAGTGTAAGAATGGTTTTGAGCAGACGTGTAAGAATGCGTCGGACAGACAAAAGTGTTAGTTAAGATTATATGATTTTAAAATGTGTATAACTTATTTCATTGTGATGTAATTGCTAATTTGTTATCTTAATACAGGTATTAATGAGTTAGGCATGTGATGATATTTTGTATTGTGTGTATGATGATTATATATCATAGTCTTATTTTGTGAAAACATGTGGTGCCTGTTCTTTTACACACACTCTATGATGAAAATAAATAATTTTTCTCTATGTTTTGCTCCCTATGAAGTAAGGAGTTACGACTACAGTTGGTCCCCCCAGCAGAAGCCTTCACCAAAGCATTCATTGCAGAAGTGGTTCCTGAAGCAGTTTAAAAGGACTAGAATAAAGGATACAAGAGAAAATAGGAAAATGTGCATAAAACCATAATTTGTAAAACAAAATAAAAACATCAACCCCAACCAAAAGAATTGGAATCCAGTGGAACTTGGACTAAACAGCTTGACGATCTAGATTTTGCTGAAAACCTGGCACTTCTGTCTCATAACCGTAATCGGATGCAGGACAAAATTAAAATACTTGATGAGAGATCACAGCAAGTGGGTCTGAAAATACAGTGAGAAAACGGTAAAAATGAGAATAAATGCAGGAAATAAAAACAAGGTTGTACTGGAAGAAACACGACTACAAGATGTAGAATCATACATATACCTTGGCAACAATATAGACACAGGTGAAGGAACAGACAATCATATCAAAATAAGAATACAAAATGCTACAGGAGCTTTCATTGCATGGGAAATATATGGAGATCAAGAATCTAACACAAAAATTGGAATTTTCAATTCAAATGTCAAGTCGGTTCTACTGAATGGCTCAGAAAAACAACAAACAAAAAGCTACAGACTTTCATAAATCGATGCTTGCATAGAATAGGATTGAAATGGTTTGACAAGATCACTAATGTGGAGCTGATGACAAGAACCAGACAAGTGCCAGTGGAACAAGTGATGAGAAGAAGATGCTGGAGATGGATAGGACACACATTGAGGAAACCTGCTGATAGCATTACAAGACGGTCCTTGCTCAGGAATACCCAGGGTAAGAGAAGTTGAGGGAAACCAAAGAACACATGGAGAAGAGAACTGGAGACAGACATGGAAAGACCTTGATGGCACTGGACAGGATGACTTGGAATAAGTTTGTTTGAAGGGGTTTTTTTTTTCTGGCGAGCAGAAGGGTAGAAAAAAAAAAGGTAAAAGGATCCCGTTACATGCCCCTTGAGGCATATTGGGAATATGGTGTTAGGCCCATATTTTCTTGATCATCGGCACACTAGGGGTGATGTAGTCAGCATCACTCTGGCCGCTTTAACCTTCCCAGAGTTGCTCTGGTACCCGGTTCATGAGGCTGGGTCGGCCCCAGAGCCGTTTGCGGTCTAAAATAATCCCACCTCAGCTGGGTATCGAACCATGGACCACCAAGCTAGGAAGCCAGTGCTAGCTGAAGGGTATTGATGATTTATGTTTTGAAACAAATTTGATAATAGTCATCATCTTTAGAATGTTAGTGTATCATATCAGTTCTTTTCTGTTGGACTTGATTTATGTTAGTTTCACAAAAGTCCAGCACAAAAATAAGTATCTTCAACTCATCATGTCTATCCTGTTCTATTATATGGCCCTGAAACATGGAGAACAATAAAAGTGACAACCAGAAAGATACAGACTTATATTTAGCCATATTTTCCCATTTCACTGTGTAAACAAATAAAGAGGGCAAACCCGAGGCCTGTAAACAGTAAATAAATAAATATTACACACATAAAGGTATGTTTCAGGAATAAATAGTTGGGAAAGAGAATAGTGTGATACGCTTCCGTAGCTAGGCGGTGGTGCTGTTCGGAAGGTCCTGAGTTTGATTCTCCAGTAAGCTACTCACTTTGTTGTTTTTCTGTTGTCTAGTTTCCTACTTCTTTATTTCTCACAAGTGCATGAAACATACCTTTTATGTGTGTAATAATTATTCATTTCACCATCAGGTGCCAGCTGGTTTTGATGTTACGATTGTTACAGGTTAAGCAATCTTCATCCTGCAATGTTGCCATTCTTGAGATTAAGAGTATAGCATTTTAAGAACATGATATTCATAAAAATCAGCATGTGCTAACAGATTCTTTGTGTTTGGTTTGAATGTTGCAAACCTCTACACCTCACGGTAGAAGGGGAATGACTAAGTAAGTAAGTAAGTTGAATGTTGCACATTTTTGTATATATGTACATATATATATATATATAATATATATATATATATATATATATATATATATATATATATATATATATATATTATATATATATATATATATATATATATATATATATATATATATATCATCATAGCTGGCAGACGCTGGAGCTGGGTTGGCCTTGTCCTCAGAAGAGACCCTGATGCCATCACAAAAACAGCTATGCTATGGACCCCTGAAGGAAAACGAAAGAGAGGCCGACCAAAAACAACTTGGCGGAGGACTGTGGATGCTGAGATGCAAAGAATGAACCAGAGTTGGGGCACTGTACGAAGGATGGCCGCCGACCGAGCAAAGTGGAATCAATTTGTTGTTGCCCTACAAGACGCCACCAGGCGTAATGGCCACTGACTGCTTTGACGGTCGGCCGCTAAGGATCAAAGAAGAAGATATATATATATATACGCGTGCATGTGTGTGATTTTAACATTACAAGTTATAACAGATATGGGACCATTTATCTGGCAACCTGATGTCTGGAACGTTCCGGAAAATAGCTAAGTGTAAAAATTAAAATGCATGCCAAGTAATTCCTCTGGCTTCCGCGTTGATTATAGTGGCATCACTGATGTGTGACTTAGCAATTAATAGTGATGGCTTGTATTCTCATGATGTTTCCACATATTTTTAGTGCTTTTTTTCTGCCGTGTTTACATATACCCATGGTATTTATGTCAAAAAAGCCTTCAGAAAAACTTCTGGGTGACGACTGTAAAAAAGAAGCGCATATATCTACATATTAAGGATAAAATGTAGTCTGGAAAACACTTGACAAAGGTGCATTAGTGAAGATTTTGTGAAATGATTATGGTATTGGTTCACCTACCATCTATGATTGAATTAAACAAAAGGAAAGGCATAATAAGTTTATTCTGATAATCATTTACCAGAGTTGATGGAACACAGGAAGACATCACACCAGACAAAGAATGTAGAAATAGCATCTACAGCTGAACCCTAGCCTTCATTTTCTGGTGTATCTATCACTTGAAGCACATCTTTACCTAAATTGTCGGGATATTTTATCTGATAATGATACCACGTAGCAGATGTGAATCAGCTCAGCTCGTGGAATTTTTTTTTCTTATTTTCAGTGTTAGCTTTTTGCAGCAATTTTTTTTTTTTTTTTTTGGTACAAGTTAGGCCTGGCTATGTGAATTCCAAAAATACCCCCTATCTGAGAACCCTCAGGTCTCAAGCATACTGGATAAATGGTCCTATACCTGCATATCTTGTTTTAATACTGCCATTTTAAGAACACTTGGTTTCTTGTTCCTATGCTGTTTCAGTATTTTTCAAAATATATTTTATCATCAAAAGACCTTTGAATCAATTCTTTTGTAATAGTAAATATGTATACATACTTGTATATACATAGCAGACATTCTCAAAATGTGGAATGAAAAATGTGACATGATAGTCAAAACTCTAAAATGAATTTTTTTCTGAATTTGTCATTTAAAGACGTATTACTACTTTATTTTTTAACTCTAAACTGGAAAGTTTATTACTATTTGTGACACAGGAGCCTGTTGAACTTAGAGTACTGAGAATATCAGTGTATCGATTCAATGATTGTGTGAAAAAATGTCGCTAAAACTTTTCAAAGCATGCTTTATCTTTTGCAGGAGAATTAAAACGTATTCCCTTGATTGAAACTATTGTCATCGTGCACTTTGAATAATTCATTACTAAGGCATGGCGTTATAAGAACATATTGTATTAACCTCAAAACCAAAATACCAGAATGGGGTAGTATGCCATGTTTAGTTTGTTTATCGACATTTACTGTCCCCCTGGCTAGAGCTTATAGTGGCTCTTACTCTTTGATGCACCCGTCATAGGACTTATGGGGGATTTCTGTGGTCTGTTACCCCTCTCCTTTCTGCTGGGAAAACATCGCCGTTTGGTCCACGGCTGCTTATTCGTCCAATAATAAACTGGCTTAGTTCACAGCTGACACACCATATGTGGAGGTCATCTCACTATCCGCCACTTGTGGACACGCCTGGTTGGGGTTGGCCGTCCCTTTTTCCAGGAAAAATTCTTGGTCAAACTTTTAGCCAACAGATGTTGAATTCTTGGTCAAATTTTAAGCATAAGATGTTGAATTCTTGGTCAAATTTTTTTAGTATACAGATGTTGAATTCTTAGTCAAATTTTTATCATACATATTCACGAGTTCTTCCTTGATGGACCTCAGATGATGTTGTTTCTTTAATTTTTATCTGTGTCAGATATAAGAAAGCTTCATTTGCACGATTGCAGACAAAGATTCCAGCAATATTTCTAAGAACATCTGGAAAAGATTTCATAGCATCAAACTTTTTAATTTATTTACTAGCAAGTAAGTAATGACACCGAAGATTTATGATTGCGATTTCTGAGAATAACAATGAATGGGTGTGAAAAAAAATTGAAAAAAGGTAATTCGTCTTACGAGGACAAAAGACAAAGAAAATAGCCAACGTTACGACCACAAGGCCTTCGTCAGGGAAAGGAATAACACCATTTCACCTGTATTTGGTTTCTTCTTTTCCATGTCCTTCCGACCTTTCAGCTTCCAACAAAACAATGCGCCTGTCAACACAAACAGACACTTTGTAACTATGATTATGATTAATAAAAACATACAAGACAAATGACTGAATTTTTTAAAAACCCACTGCTGGGAATCGAGCGCAAAATGTTTACTTACTTAGTCATTTCTCCTCTGGGAGCCCCGCTAGCGTAGTGGTTACCACACCGCTCTAGCGACCGGGTGATCCAGGATCAAACCCGGGTGACGGCGTTTGAGGATTTTTCGTCGACCGGGATTTGGACTGGATTAACTCGAGACCTGGCGAGAACATTTGAAGAAGTGTCGTCGACCAGGGATTGGCGGCTCCTGAGCCGACCCAGCTGTAATGGGTACCTCCGAAATCGGTATTTGCCTGAATGGCGAGGGACACCTGTCTCTGTACAAGAAAAAAGGGATACTCACGTAAAATCAATGTCAGGTTAGACATAAATAATAACCTGAGATTTCGCCTCGAGTATAAGCGGGCGTACGGAAAAAAAAAAAATGTCTCTTCTACCTTGGAGTGTAGAGGTTTGCCAGAGAGAGTGCCATACTATTCTATCGGCTGTCTTCCTGCTTGTCTGGTTCCAATCTAGTCCTTGGTCCTTTAGAGATTGTCAAATGTTGTCCTCCCAGCGAAGTCTGGGTCATCCTGGAGGTCTGGATCCCTGGCTTTTGGTTTCCCATATTTGTCATGGTAGCCGATCTTCTCCCATTCTGCAGACATGGCCAAACCATTGTAGTTGGGACTGTTCCACTGAGGTCCTCAGGGACTGGGTTTTGAAGCCATGATGTATCTCTAGTTACTTCAAAGAATGTTTACTCAGAAGGCAAACGTTCTAACCACTAAACTAATGATGCACTTTGGTATATGGGGTTATTTTCAGTCTTAACCATTTTAATGATTACCTTACTCAGCGTTGCGCTTAATACTTGCGGGCATATCAAGAGAATTATTAGAGAAGATGGTGTGACTTTTATGAAATCCCTGAGAATGCTCTGCAGAACCCCAGGGTTCCATGTTATGCTGGTTGTGAAGTACTAATGTGAGGGGAAGAATATTCAGTTAACATTAATACTAGCCATGATGAGACCAAATGTGACGCTTATTTTTTAAGGAAAGAAAGGCTTTTAAGTACTATGGAAATGCAACAACCAAATTTAGGAGCAGTAAGCAGGATGGCTTTGTATATGAACAAGGCTTTGTATATGAACATGGTATATATGGCTTTGTATATGAACCTGCATGAAGGCTTATGGCAAATAATGAGAACATTCAATTTTGATACCAACATCATAGATATCATTGAAGCACTATACAAGGACGCAAGCAGTGCTGTTTTTGCTAGCAATGACATTGGAGAATTTTTCAAAACAACTGTAGGAGTTCGTCAGGGATGTATCCTGTCCCCAGTGCTCTTTAATATATATCTAGAACATATTATGCAGGAGGCTCTCTATGATTATAAAACAACCATATCGATTGGAGGCCGACCTCTTTGCAATCTACGTTTTGCTGATGATATCGATCTTATAGCTGGAACAGAATCAGAACTTCAAGACCTTACCTCTAGACTGGAGAAAGTAACAAGAACGTATGGGATGGAAATTAATATAGAAAAAAGCAAGATATTGGTGAATAGCCATAAGAAACATGTTCCGACCAACATTACGTTAAATGGGCAAACGTTAGAAGAAGTTAACACCTTTAAATATCTGGGGTCCACTATATGTAGTGATGGAAGATCAAGTAAAGAAATCAAGACAAGACTTGAGATGGCCTCAGCTGCCATGACAAGGCTGAATGTGATCTGGAAAAGTAACATCAGTTTTCCTGTGAAGATCAAATTATACAAATCACCTGTATTATCTGTTCTCTTGTATGGGTGTGAGGGCTGGACACTCACTGCAGATATGGAGCGAAGGATTCAGGCTTTCGAGTATAAATGCTATAGAAGAATTTTGCGCATTTGCTATAAAGAGCACAAAACAAATGTCTATGTTAGAGAGAAAATAAACACCTATGCAGGCCACCAAGAACCACTTTTGTCAGTAGTGAAACGTCGAAAGCTTGCCTGGTTTGGGCATGTAACTCGTCATGACTCCCTTTTGAAAACGATTCTTTAGAGAACAGCCGAAGGTAAATGGAGAAGAGGAAGGCAAAGAAAATCCTGGGCTGATAACATCAAAGAATGGGCAGGGCACGATATTTCCACACTTGTATTGCTGAGGATAGAGAGCAGTGGAGGACCCTGTTTGCTGATGCTTCCACCATGGCACCCCTACGACCCATGACAGGTTATGGGTTGAGATGATGATATGAACCTGGTAGAATGCTATTTTGAACAAGATGTAAAAATACAGCTCTGGTGAAACTTTTTTGACAAGAACCAGACAGGTGCCAGTGAATAGAGATGAGAAGAAGACACTGGTGGTAGATAGGACACACATTGAGGAAACATGTTGATGGCAGTTGCCTTGTTCCACGAATCCCCCCAGGTTAAGAGAAGAAGAGGTAGACCATAAAACACATGGAGAAGAAAACTGGAGACAGAAATGAAAATGATGAGGAAGACCTTGAGCTGATGGCATGTGACAGAAGGATTTTACATGTGATTGTTGAAGACCTATGCTCCTGGGGTTGCTGAAGGATATTGAATGAATAAAACTATTTGGACCAATCATTCACAGTGAAATACAACTGGTTGCAGAAACCTGTCCCGTTAAAATGATAAAGATGTGTGGAAAACCAACACTGCAGCAATAGAGGAACTACATTTTGTCTTAGATGCAGCTTTAAAAACACAGATGGTTGGATACAGAAATCTACAGAGACGTTTAGACTAGAACACACCAGTAACTAATTCAAGTACAAATAGCTAGCAGGAAGTAGAACTGAATATCCTGTAATCATGGGAGATATCTAACAGCGGTGGTTCCATTCTCCATAAGGAGCACAAAGGAAAATGGTGATAATGTTGACAGGAGAAATCGTTAATGCATAATCAGACTGGGATTTGACGGAAAGCACTTATAGAATGGGAAGCAATGGGACCCCGGATTATAACAGATTGGGATACCATCTATTCACCAAGCTAGAGATAGGAGCTACCGATGAGTATAAATGTGGCACTGATAACATGACTGCTGAACATCTGCTTCAAAGATGCCCAACATATGTGGAACAGAGAAAGCGCATTTGGCTTACACCAGTACCATTCATGGAAAAGCTCTACGGAGATGCAAATAGCCTCAAGCTGACCACTGCTTTCTTTCAAAAGATCCAAGTACACGTCTGAGAGTGTACGAAGGAGAAGAAGAAATAATAGCAATGTTCAAAACAGCCAAAAATAATATAAACATCATCCAGCGTTATGCATGGATTAGGTACTATGGATGAAAAGGGAGAACTGTTCACAAACTTCTGTGCTTCAAATCAACTAGCTATAGGAGGAAGCATATTTCCACGTAAAAGAATACATAAAGAAACATGGATATCACCAGACCACATAGCAGAGAATCAAACTGATCACATATGCGTAAATAAGAAGCTTAGGTCATCAATACATGACGTGAAAGTAATAAGAGGAGCAGATGTGGTATCAGACCACCATCTTCTGTTAGCCAAATTAAAATTAAAACTCAAGAAATTTACAACAGTACATAGCTATAGACAACAGTATAATGTGGGATATCTAAGAAATAAGAGAACAATTCTCAGTCACAGTATGCAACAAATACCAAGTACTCCAACAGCTGGATGATGTAGCAGACACGGAAGGCCACTGAAAACAAATAAAAAATATATGGAAAGAGACTTGTGGAGAGGTACTGGGAAAATGAGAACATAGGCACAAAGCATGGGTAAGAACAGAAACCATAAACAAGATAGAAGACAGGAAAATTAGAAAAGCAAAGTTAAACAGAAGCAAAACAAGAAACTCCACAGATTAGGCTCATGAAGCAAGCAAAGAAGTAAGAAGAAGCATCAAAAGAGACAAGAGGAAATAAATAGAAGAGATGGCAAGGGAACCAGAGGAAGGTGCAGCCAAAGGAAATATGAGAGACCTGTACAACAATTTAAAGAAGCTCATGGCCTCATCAAACTTTTGTGCTTAGTAATTTACAAGAACAAATGAAGAGATGGACAGAACATTTTGAGGACCTTCTCAATAGACCAGCTCCAACAAATTTCCCAGACATCCAGCCAGCAGAAGAGGAGCTACAAATCAACTGTGAACGACCAGGTAGAGATTAAAGAAAGCAATAAAGCTTCTGAAAGATAGAAAAGCAGCTGGTCCAGATGGCATTTCAGCAGAGGCCATCAAAGCAGATATTGATACCTCTACAGACATATACAAACTACTTGACAAAATCTGAGAGAGAGAAGAAATGCTAGCAGAATGGAAGGAAGGTTATCTGGTCAATGTGCCTAAGAAGGGAAATTTACAAGAGTGCACAAATAGACGAATAATGTTACTATCAGTGCCAGAAAAAGTGTTAAACAGGATCATCCGTGAGAGATTAAAAGAGTCCAAAGACAAGCAACTGAGAGATGAATAAGCAGGTTTTCGACCAAACACATCCTGTACAGACCAGATAGCCACATTGAGAATAATAGTTGAACAAAGTCTGGAATGGAATTCACTGCTATACATTGGATTTGTGAAGTATGAAAAGGCATTTGGCAGTGTAGATGGAGAATCACTTTGGAAATTGATGAGGCATTATGGAGTTCCCATGAAGATCATTAACTTAATAAAGAAGTCTTATCATGACATGACATGCAGAGTTCTTCATGAAGGACAACTTACAGAGCCATTTGGGATAAGAATGAGAGAGCGACGGGTGTGCCTCTTGTCTCCATTTCTTTTCTTACTAGCAAGAGATTGGGTTATGAAAACATCTACATCACACAACAGAAATGGAATCCAGTGGAATCCGACTAAACAGCTTGATGATCTAGATTTTGCAGCTGACTTGGCTCTTCTGTCCCATAATCAGATGCAAGTCAAAATGAAAATACTCGATGAGAGTGGGTCAGAAAATACACAGGGAAAAAACAAAGATCATGAGAATAAATGCCAGAAATGATAACAAGGTCAAACTTGAGGAAACACCACCACAAGATGTGGAATCTTACACATATCTTAGCAGCAATGTATTATAAATATATTCGTTGAAGACAAAGTTGGAGGGACAGACAGTGATATCAAAATAAGAATAGAAAAGGCAAGAGCATGTTTCATTGCATTGGGAAATACGAGAGATCAAGTCTGACACGAAAATAAGAATCTTCAACTCAGATGTCAAGTCAGTCCTATTGTATGGCTCTGAAACATGGAGAATAATAAAAACAGCAAAGTTACAGACATTTGTAAACGGGTGCTTGCGTAGAATAGAAGGACTGAAATGGTATGACAAGGTCATAAATGTGGAACTGATGTCAAGAACCAGACAAGTGCCAGTGGAACAAGAGATGAGAAGAAGATGCTGGCGATGGATAGGACACACATTGAGGAAACTTGTTGACAGCATTACAAGGCAGTCCTTGTTCTGGAATCCACAGAGAAAGAGAGGCAGAGGTAGACCAAAAAACATATGGAGAAGAGAACTGGAGACAGAATTGAAAATGATGAGGAAAACATGGAAAGAACTTGAGCAGATGGTACAGGACAGGAAGACTTGGCATGTGTTTGTTGAAGGTCTATGCTCCTTGGAGAGCTTAAGGGTATTGATTGAGTGGAATATACAAGGGAAAAGGTAAAGATAAGTCAAAGAGGAAATGATAATGTAGAGTATATTCCAGCATGAGATGAAAAAAATGGTTACAGTGGGTGAAAATTTGATAGTTCAAGTCTCACAGGGACAAAAACAAAGACGCTGCCTACGTTATGAGTCTTCATTAGGGACAAATGATTGAAAGACGCTTGAAGAAGACATTACAGAATAAATTAAGCTGAAAGACCATAGCAGAGGCCCTAAGCTGCCACAGGTAATAAATCAAGAATAACAAAACTCCTGTCAGTTGGCATAGAAATGATATATTCATAAATCTGTGTTCATTGCAGGGTTGTGGAGTCTGCCAAAACATTGTCCGACTCCGACAATTTTAGAAGTCCGACTCCGACTACAGTTTTTTTATCTAGTGAATGGCATAAAATTATGGAGTTATATGTATAATTATGGTATGTGTGTGAATAAATGAACACGTGGCTTTCGTAGACTACATTTTAAAATATTCATTCATTCATACAGTAATACAGAATAACAAATCATTCACACCTGCACACAAATGATTGCTTTGCCAAACACCATGAGGAAAAATAGTTTCATTTTTACAATGACTGGAAAAATGTACAGTGTGGATGTCACAGCATAATTGCGCACTAAATTTTAGAGTGGTTACACTGTAGTGTGACAACCCTGGTATTCATCTTTGGATACCTGTCCAGCCGGTTTTTGGCTAGAAGGGAAACCGGAAGAAACGGTTTGGCAGAAAGTTTAGTCATGATATGTCCGCTCGACTGAGAAGTCGTTGATGGCCGTGGTCAGCAGTTTTGCTGGGGAAAGTTATAGAGTTGCCACTATTGCTCATTACTTCTTGCCGTTATTTTCATGAGATCAGGAGTAGTGATTTGTTGCTAGTTTGATATCCTCCTGGATTGTATTTCATGATTGCAATGATGTATTGCGTTTTGTCAGTAGTGTGTTCCGCCTATGTGAGTGATTGTCATGGCGGTTGCTGAGTAGATTAGCTCTGCGTGTATTATTTGGATATCTTGTTGAGCTATAGTGTGTGGCAAGTATGTGGCAGTTATTTTAGTGCATTGTGCAATGCATGTTCATGTGTATCGTCAGCCGGGTGCGGCTCCTCTGTGTGTGATATTCATTAAAAGGGTCATTACCTGTTATAGGTGTTATCATGTTATTTATGTCAGCTATTGTGTGCTATGGTTGTACCTTTGAGACAGCGAGCTAAGAGTCTAGTGTGGGAGTACCTTAAACCCATAGTACCAGTAGAGAGTTCGCTCTGACAGCACAAGTATTCTCATGTGTCTAGTTCTGACATCTGGGGGCTCGTCCGGGATGTAAAGTAGGGTAGTCGCAGGAAATTCGTCTGCCAGACTCCACCACAGAACAAACACGCCACAACCTAATAGAATTTGTCTAATCCAATCTTTCCTATAAAAGGCCAAACTGGATTACACTCCCACACCAATACACTATAACACTAAAGACACTACGAAAACCACACTCAACAATGAGGAGTTAGAGCTAAAAAGAAGAAAATTCGAGTTACAAGAAAAGAAGATGAAAGAAGATAAGGAGTTGCAAGAAAAGAAGATGAAAGAAGATAAGGAGTTGCAAGAAAAGAAGATGAAAGAAGAAAGTGAGTGGAAACAGAGAGAATTCGAGTTACAAGAAAAGAAGATGAAAGAAGAGAGAGAATTACAAGAAAAGATGATGAGAGAAGATAGAGAGTTACAGTTGGAGAAGGAGAGAATGAGAATAGCTCTGGAAGAGAAAATGATGGAGAAGGAGATACAATTAAAGAAGTTAGAAGTGGGTGCGAGTGGTCAGAACTCAACTTCTGGTGGGGCTCATCGTCCTTTTAGGCTGCGGCTACCAAATTTTAATGAGAAAATAATAGACAGTTTAGATTTCTTTTTAGAAAGATTTGAGGCGAATGTGTAGCCTACAAGGCTGATAGGGATCAGTGGCCATCTCTTTTATCGACACTGCTAGTGGGGCCCGCGATGGAGACTTTTTATAGCCTCCCTGTGGAGGAAAGGGCCGATTATGATAAAGTGAAGGAGAGACTGCTCCGGAGGTTCCGTCTGACTGCTGACGGATACCGGACGCGTTTTAAAAACGCGATGCCTAGTTCAGACCAGGACTTCGGGGATTTTTATCTCGAAGATCAAACTTCTATTGAAATAGATGGATCGAAATGGAGGGAATTGCTAAGGATTGTTATAATGGCTTGCTGGATTTGGTGCTACGAGACAAAGTGTTGTCCTCATGTTTCCAGTGAGTTGGTGGGTTTTTCCAGGAACGCCAACCAAAGAACATTGAGTCCATGGCCCAACTGGGTCACCATTCTGTCCTTGCCCATCCGCGCAAGTCCATTCATAAGTCTGGTCGGACAGAAGACGTAGTTGCCAGTGTTCGCAAAGTGCAGCGCCATCCTGGGCGAAATCAGACAGACAGGGATCAAGAACAGAGATAGGAGAGGCCCTCTAACCCCTACCAGTCCCGGAGAGGTAGCTATGGGAATGTTCGTCCCCATAGAAACAGTCGTCCGAGGGGACAACATTATAGTGATAGTGGCAGGAAGGAGTACCAAACTCATAAGCAGGTACGCTTCGAGGACTCTCGGGACGAAGACAGATTTTGGTACAAAAACCAAACATCATAAGCAGAGGAGTGCTTCCTCAGAGAGTCGTTTCTTTATGGGACTCTGATGCAGGGGGTCTTCGTCCTAGATGGGCACTCCAGCCATAAGCACACGCGAGGAGGGAAAA